>OX421981.1:9510856-9791477 GCA_949128135.1 Parasteatoda lunata | reverse complement strand
TCTGTTTGATTTCAGGTTGAAATATGAAGGTGTTTCTAATAAACATCTATCATCTACTCTGTCTACTCCCGCAATCAAACAGGTTTAAGTGTTTTATTCAATTGCCACCCTCAACTTGTCAGATTTCGATGGTTTATATTTTCATTTGCTGAAGCATCAATTTGTAACCGTAATGCAAACTTTTAAATCTTCACCTTTGATAAGAGATAAGGAATAAAAAAAAAACTTTAATGGGAGGTATTTATGGAATAAACTGTACATAAAAATATGTCAAAAAATTTTTACAAATAAAATTCCAGAATTTATTCACATCTACAAAACTAACTACTCAATTATTAAGAGGCTAAAGGGGTGAAAGCACCCACAAAACAAGTATTTTTTAATTATTATTTTTTAGTTTTAATTTTTTAATTTAAATTTAATTATTTTTTAATTATTATTTTTTCATTATTTATTATTTTATTAATAAAATTAAAATAAACACCTTTTCAGTTGGTTGACGTGCAAACTTTAATGAAAATCAATTAATTTTCAAAAATTACTAATATGGCTCAGATTTTTTCAAAATTCAAAAAAATGTATAAAATTTCCTAATTTTTAAATCATTACAGCTATAAGTATCGGCAATATATTTAGTAAAAAAATCAGCATTATGGTTTCTGCTGTAAACCTGCGCATTCATTTGTTTGTATATTAATTATAACATGATCTATGGTTCTCTATATACAAAATTAAAAAGAAGAAAAACCAACGAAATCACAAAAATATCGAATGCAAAAATCACAAAAATATCGAATGCAGATATAAATACCATGCTGTAAAAATATTGATTTTCAAAACGCTTATTCAATGCATAGTTTTATAGTAGGCTGATTGTAAAAAAAAAAAAAAAAAATTACATTAAAGCTCTCTCTTCAACAGAAAAAAAAATTCCTATGGATTCTAATAACATGTAAACATAAAAAAGCATGCAAGCGAAAAAGTTTTGTTTTTGCTAGAAAACTCACTGTCTTTTTTCCAAAAAAACGCTCAAATTTTTAAAAACAATACAAATACAGAAATGCATTTTTGGAGTAATTTGAAAATATAATGTAAGCAATAAATTATTTTTCAATACTTTTACTTATAATCGACGCCTTAAAATTAAATTATGAAATCTAATAATTAATTTTTATATAATGAAAATCATTTACGAATTCATCATAAGATACACTAAACATTTTATCTGTGTAAGAAAGAGTTATGCTATATCGAACATGAACAACAGTTTCAATAAAATTAATTTAAAATTATTACCCAAAACAATTTAAATGACAAACAATGACTTAAATTCTTATTTTTTATTATTATCATTGAATGCACAGGAATATTTATGCATTCGAGTATAATATTTATGAAATTTAAATCAGATAATAGTATACTATCATTAAGAATAAATAAGTTTCAAGTGCCTATCGGCATTGACATGTATTTTTTATTTCTTTTAGAAATAAAACTAAACTGTTTGCTTCTCCAGTTTTTTAAATAATAAAAGTTTCAGCTCTTTATTGACATCAGAAATTCATTTTCGAGAATTTATTGGGTCCGAATTCATAAATATTTGTACAAAACAAATTATGTTTAAATGTGCTTTATTTCACGACCTGTAGTTTTATAAAAGTATGAATGTTTTGTTAATCTAATATTATAATATCCGCTAACAAACAATAAACAGTACCCAAAACATTGTAACTTTTAAATACGTCTTTTTTTAGGATGTAATTAAGAAGCTTATAATAAAGTCTGCAAAAAGGAATATGAGAAAAATAAAACATAAATAACACTTAATCGGTTTTAGCTGCTGCTTGATAAATGCCGCTTTTAATTCAATGTACTAATTTTTCCGGAATTTGCAAACTAAAACCTTAGGCCTATTTTTATAACCACCTTTACATTTCCGTACTGTTACATGCTTAAAATACTTTTACATGCTCGTTACATGCTTAAAATTTATAACATTTTAGATATAGAAAACAGCGTAACTTACGGCAAACGAAGCTGTTGTAACTGTTAAGCTAATAACTGTTCAGTGACAAATATTTAAAATTGGCTGCTACTCTGTTAAAAACTACTATTTATGACGTCACTAAAAGACCTTGGTGATCTCAACGGCCTTTTTTCTCGTTATACAGACGAACATGAATTTACGAGTATGGCGTCACACATTCGGAGTATCTGGGGTGTTCGGACCGGAAGTTACGGGTATGACATCACATGCTTGACAAAAAAATTTAAAATATTTATGTAAATTACTTCAATATATTTAAATTTAACACAGTCCCATGTATTTAGTATTATTTTAAATTTATTTTGTGTAATAAGTAGTGTTATAACTGTTGTAAAACCATTTCATAGAAAAGGAAACATTCCCTACATACAATCAAATTATGCTTTTCACCATCTTAATGCATTATTTTTTAAGAACAAAATGTCTCATTCAGTTGTTTTTTATACAGTAGCCCCTATAAGTTGTTGGTATTGAATATAATAGACTCTAAATAAGAGGTATGAAAATTAAATTAAATTTTAATTAAGATATTTATTACGAAAAACAAAAAAAATGATAACAAAAAAATGATAACTAAAAGTATGTATATTAATACACGTCTTAATGAAAAACAAGTTTTATAAATAATTTTATGTTTCTTTTATTACAAGATGTGGCAAAAAAAACCTGGAAAAATAATTTTTATTATACGTTTATATAAAACAAATAAATGAAATATAACAAATAATAATAATAGTAGTCCTACTAATAAAGAAATTTAATTGATTTCAAAGTGGGTACCTTTTGCAGGGAAGCAGAAATGTATACACTAATTGAATTTTTCAACATCGCTTAGGAAGTAATCGAACTTTAATTTATCCTATTCCCGATTGCTTTAGAGTCTGCGTACAATGTTCAAAAATGTAATAATAATAGTAGTAGTACTACTAATAAAGAAATTTAATTGATGTCAAAGTGGGTACCTTTTGCAGGGAAGCAGAAATGCATACACTTATTGACTTTTTCAACATTGCTTCGGAAGTAATCGAACTTTAATTTATCCTATTCCCGATTGCTTTAGAGTCTGCGTACAATGTTCAAAAATGTAATAATAATAGTAGTAGTACTACTAATAAAGAAATTTAATTGATGTCAAAGTGGGTACCTTTTGCAGGGAAGCAGAAATGCATACACTTATTGACTTTTTCAACATTGCTTCGGAAGTAATCGAACTTTAATTCATCCTATTCCCGATTGCTTTAGAGTTTGCGTACAATGTTCAAAAAATGTAATAATAATAATAGTAGTACTACTAATAAAGAAATTTAATTAATGTCAAAGTGGGTACCTTTTGCGGGGAAGCAGAAATGCATACACTTATTGAATTTTTCAACATCGCTTCGGAAGCAATCGAACTTTAATTTGTCATATTCCCGATTGCTTTAGAGTCTGTGTACAATGCGCAAAAAATATAATAATAATAATAGTAGTACTACTAATAAGGAAATTTAATTAGTGTCAAAGTGGATACCTTTTGCAGGAAAGCAGAAATGCATACACTTATTGAAATTTTCAATATCGCATCAGAATTAATCGAATTTTAATTTTTCCCATTCCCGATTACTTTAGAGTCTGTGTACACCCAGATCCTGTGTACATATGTACACTAGAGCCTGTGTACATATATCACCAGAATAACTTTCATTTTAATGATTGTATTTTCCAGTACATAATTGTGTCCTTCAAAATGGCTCCAGGGGAGGAATTTAAATATGTTAATTATCCCTAATTATTAATTAAGTTTCAAAATCAGACACAAAAACGTAATGCAAGTGAACAAAATTTCGAAAAAATATGGGCATAAATGTAAAGAGAGATTTATATATGGCGTGAATCAGAAAAAATGTCTAACTACATCGCCGTAGAAAGTTAAGTAATTTAGGATAACCATAAATTAATTGTATGATTGACCAAGCAGCGACAGCTACTGTATCGCCGTTGTTAAGCAATCAACTCCATGAAAGACTTACGAATAAAATAAAAACTGAAACTTCATTTATTTTTCCTGTTAGTGAGAAAGACGATATACTATTAATAGAAAAACATCTCGAAGTTCTTAGGTTACTGATATTTAGTCGGTCATTTCAGGTCAATGTTTTCTTTTTGATCTTTTTGAAAATAAAATTGGAATCTAATAATTATTTATGATTTTCCCAGATTTTAGAGCCTATACAAATGAACTTTTTTATGTGCTTTTTCATTTTCTTTTATTTTCATATGTATGAAAATTTTATACTAAAATAAAATTTACTAAAATCAAATTCAGATCAAGTCTCGTAGGCAAGGGAGGGGACAGAGAAAAAAAAGAATAAATAAATGAAAAAAAAAAAAAAAAAAAAGAGAAAGATTTTGGCAAAAAAATATAGAGGGTCTAAAAGAAATTATAATTATAATGCACATTCGCAAGGTTTTATATAATTTATGATTAAAAAAGTTTTGAATATTAATTGACATTTTTAAAACATGGAAATTGTACACAAAGTGTCCCAGGAATAGTGGGACAATCTTTAAGGGAAGGTAAGGAACATCACAAGGATTCAGATTTGCGTAGTAACCCATTGTCGAAAACGTCTTTGTTCGTTGATAGAAGGCGTTCTTTACGAGCACATTGGACGAAACAAAATTGCATTACAGCAGCCATTTGATGCTATTCCACCCGCAGAAGAGTATGCAACGTTTTACAGATATGCATAATGATGAACGGATTGACAGAAGGACATTCACGAGCAGCAGAAATATTGTATCTCGAAAAGTACCCACAAAGTGTTGCACCGAACAGCTGGATGTTTATTAATTTGCATCCCAATTTGTCTGAATCTGGATCATTACGAGGTATCCAGATATCATTGTTACAAGATTGCAACAGACATGCGATCATTATTTGGGAAGTCAAGTCACATGTGACTTCTGCAACTTCGATGCGTGACTCTAAAAAGGTTACCTTTAGTGACGTCATAATTTGACTTCACATAGACGTCAACATGAGACCACAATGAGACACTTAATTGTCGCTGTGACGTAACCGTGTGACGAAAATTAGACGTATTCACGTCCCAATTTAATCACACGGATACCCTGTTGAGACGAAAATGCTACAAATTTGTCACACTGTGCCCCTGTTGAAACGTGAATCTATCACATCTTTGTCTAACGGTGATGTCACTGCGACAATTAAATGACCTATCTAGGTCTTGTATTGACGTCTGGGGGACGTCACCAAGGACGGACATAGTAACCTCTGCATGGCCGTTTCATACATCGACGTTGTAGAGGTAACATGCGACTTCACTAACAAGTCTCCTTAAATATGGCATTTTTGTTGCAATCTGAAAACGGTGTTACGTGGGGTACAGTATTTTTGCTGATTACCGAAGGTTTGACCACCCAAATGTGATTTCATTTTAGCCTTAATTTAGTCCACACCTTCGCACATTTCTTATTTAAAAAAAAATTACTTATAATATATAGTGAAAACAAAGTGTATTATACATATTTTTTTTTAAACTTAACAAGAATATCCAAATATTAAAATGCTTTATCAGAAAAAGCTTTGAATGATTTCGTGTAGTCCACCTAACTTATGAGTGTTAGTATGTGGGTTATTATCAGTTATAATATATCTACGTTTTTAAAGATGCTTTTAGAAATAACAATTCGAATATTTAAAAATTAGTTTTTAGAAATTACGTTTCAGAAATTACAATGGTTTATTATTTTATTTAAATTAAAGCATTTTGTACGTAATTTTATTTTAAATTTAATAATAAATTAAAAGTATATATACAGTATTGTATTTTAAATTGTTTTTGGCGAGTTATAAGTAATGCTTATTCCTCTATTTTTAAATTGCAGAAAAAAAAAAAAAAAAAACATTTCTTGATATATATTTCCCTATCTCTTCTAGAGTGAAATTGTTTCATATTTAATTGAATTAGTACAAATATTCAATTTAAAAGACTAAACTTTTTGTTACATATCGTTTTAATTTTTTTCAAATTTTAAAAGCACTATTTTTATATTTTACATGTATATTACCAGGTCTTAATTAAAATCAAAAGCTTTTAAACTTATATTCATTTATAAAACTTAGATAATTTAATTAAATAAAAAATAAATTTGTATTTAAAATAAAATTTTAAAATTTAAAAACTATTTAAATTGTCCTATTATCTTTTATAGTTTACGTATTTAAAAACTATTACATATAGTTTACGTAAACCTATAACATAAGATGAGTTTCTAACCGGCTCCAAGTTTAATAATTTAGTCATATGTGAATTTATAATCAAGTCAGTTCAACCATAACGCGGTTTTAAAAGTTAAATGCAAAAATCGTAATTTTTATCATTTAATTCAAATCCGTAATCATTCAATCCATTATAGAAACAAGAAATTTAGGTACTTTTCGATTTAACAGAGAATCGTTTGTACCTATCACGATATTAAAGAAGTTAAGGAATTCCTTGATACTAGAATCCCCAGAAAAACGGGGAAATTCTAATTGAGGTAATTTAAGGTCGAAAAGATGTGTTCTGAAGTTTCAGTCAAAGAGTTGTGGCTTATTTCAGCTACACACATGATTTATTTCCTTATTCATTTTTTTAATTTTACTTTTTAACTGAATTTTAGCTCTCAAAATTTTTTCCTCGTATTCTTCTTATACTTTGATTTCTATTTTAAATTTTTTGGCGATCAGTAATGAGGTTTTCAATTTCAAAATCGTGCATAAGAACTTCTTCTTTTGTATTTAAAAGTTCGAGTAGTTCTGAAAGTGATGTAATGGTTTCCGGTTGCTTGTCCGGATAATTAATTCTTTTAATTAATTTCGTTATAGCACGTCTTACACGTTCGTTCTTCACGCACGTCTTCGTTTTTCAATAAAATTACTAAGCTTTTTTCAAAACAAAAATTCAAAACATTTCAAAAATATTCAATTAACAAGATAGGTGTCAAAAACTCCTAACTTGCAAATCCAAATGAATCTGTACAAAAATGATGTTTCCAATAATGGAATAATCCAATTTTTTTGTCCCAGTCTTGCAAGATTGGCAATCCTTATGTACCAATGTTATAATTCCGTTTTGCATAAACATTCTTTTGTTCTAGTTTCATATTCCTTTTTATTAATTAGTGATCTTCCCGGCTTCTAAGCAACCTGTTACAAAATGATTCAATGGTGAATTGTGCAAAGAATGAAAGCATCATATTTGATAACAAACAAATTTAATAATGGTAAAGCAATAGAAAGAAACAATATTATGGTACGATATTTGTTGGACTGTCTAATAAGTCTTCTAATCCGATCCATTGCCTGTCACCAGGGCTCGAAAAACCGCCCGTCCTTGGCGGTCAAAAATTCCCCGCGGACAACGAATTTCTCTAATCTGACGTCCGCGCGGACGGCCATTTTCCCGTTAATGTTCGTGATACATTTTCAATTTTTGTTATATTACAAGAGTCTAGCGCTCACTTCTAAAATGACCCTCTAATCTAGAAATACAGCAACATACTGCGCATGGTAGAATTGATGTATTCTCTGTCTGGTATACTGCAGCGGTTGAAAGGGGCTTTTCAGCAATGAATTTACTAAAAAAAAAAAAAAAAATTACGTACTGGTCTTAAACAAGAAGCGTTAAATGCAATTATGAACATCTACCTAAATGGAAAACCCCTTTCTGATTTCTGTGCAGAAACCTGTAAATCATTGGCCTGATTGTGGAACTGGCAAACGTCATATTTGATTCATTTAAAAAACGAAGTACCCTCGGATAAATTGACATTCCAGATAACTTGACATTTGTCATTTAAATTATTTCATAAAAGAAATAAATTATTTCATAAAATAAATACTAGGTTTTTTCCTATTACAGTAACCTAGTATTCTTTTATTACTGTATAATGTAATCCTAGTATTTGTAATTCTAGTGACTACTATTTCATTGTGCAATTTATGTAAATGTTTGTAATAAATAAGAGAAAATTATACTTTTATTTATTTAGAAGCTACGGGTTAGTTTCAAAGGAGGACGGGTACATTGTTGGACTAGCCGTCCTCGGGGACGGGTAAAATTTCTGAGTTTTTTCGAGCCCTGCCTGCCACATAAATAATACATATATACAAAATTTTTTTGAGTGATTACACCGCCCTCTGTTGGTCAGGCAGAAATTCTTAACTGATATGAATCTTATTTTTTTCCATTTGCCTTTCTTACTGTTTTCCATATTATTCCTGATCTTCAGTAAATAAAAAATATATAACTAAAGTACATAACTAAAAGAAAATATAGGCAGGAAGTGGTGTACCCGCAATGCATTTGACTAATGATGTCATTACAGTGCAATGTATTGACTATAATAATAATAGAATAATAAAATAATTACAAAATGAGAATTCCATGAATCATTGATTCCGTTTTCAAGAAACGTGAAAATGAAAGGAAGATTTTAGGTAATTATCAGTCCAATAATTTTAACTTGAATGTCCTTTAAAAATTAATAGCAGAGGGCAACATATTAACAATTATCGTAACCTGCCTAAGATATCTTGCACATTATTATTATTATCAGGAAAGTGTACTTTAATTACTAAACTTGGTAACTTTTACCAAGTTTAGTAATTAAAACTTTTTTTGTTTCTATTCTTTTCTCACTTTGTTAGATTGTTATTAGTGTTTTATATAAACTTCATTCGCAACGAAATGTTAAGTGTCATAATCTAAATTTTGATTGCTTAATAACTAAAAAATAAGATCATTAAATATTAAATGATAAGTGCCCTTAAGAATTTTGATTTTATGGGATGTCATATTAAGAGGTGGGGAGCTGATTTTGGTACTTAGAACAAGTGTTTGGGTACAATAGACCTCTAGTCGATGTATCGTGCTCTTTGGAGCCACCCAACTTCTACGTCCAAGTCTGCTTAGAATTAATATAAAATTGAGGAATAAACTCACTTTCTAAACTTTATTAACAATCAAATTGATAAAGAGGTACCAAAAATCAACGGTTTTAAGATTTTATATATATATAAAAAAAAAATATGGTTATTCGGAAAGTGGAGGGGAATTAAGTGATAAACCATCTTGTCAGGAGCTGGAAATAAATTTATGAAGGGATGGGAAAACTCACACGAGTGTTAGAACGAAAACATCTTAATTGAGTAAAATTTAGGAAGATAAGCAAAAAAATAACGATGAAATATATCCTGTAACAATTATGATTTTGAGGAAGGTTTAGGAAAACTTATGGATATTGGCGGGGGGGGGGGGGAGTGAGGAGTCGTTCTCTTTTCAAAAGTTTGAAAATTTTTTCTATTATATATTACTAGATCCCACAAGAGAATTCTTCATAAATTTTTAAATTTCCATGTATTACTCTCCGCTGAAATATTGAGAGGGGCATCATTCCAAAGCTATACTCATTATTCTTATACTCACTTTGATTCATTACACTAAAAACATATAGTAGGTTTAGAATTGGTAGGAAAATTTTATCTAGTTTTTAAATATGTCATCAGAAATTTTTATCTTAAAATATAAAAAATTTATGTAAAACCTGAATTTTTCCAGGAAAAAGATAGATTTCAGAAAGAAATCTATCTTTCTCAATGGCAAGCAATGTTTTTAGAAAAAAACATTGCTTGCAAAATGTGGATTCGTGTTAAACATATAAAAACTTCCACCAATTAACGTTCAGTTTTGATCTCTATAACCTGGATTAATAAGGGATGTTAGGGATTTTGTGAGTTTAGAAAGAGGAGAATAAACCATAGGGTTCAATCCACGGTAAGCAACAAACGAACGGAGGAAGTTAAATTCGGAGGACAAAGAAGAACAATCAGGTATTTTATGTCGAACTAGAGATGCTTAATGGGCTTTTGGCGACTGGCTGGGAAACATTTCTAATTGATGCAAAGATCTGCAATCGCAATTTTGATCTTTTGGAGAAGGGATGGTTCTTCTGATTTGGTAGCCCGACGACCTGTGTGCGAAGTTGAGCACGTTACGGTAGAACAGTTTAACGAGGACATATACCGCGCACCTTCGGTCCTAACGTAGGCTGATCAAAGTGGTCACCCACCAGCCCTCTCACCGCGGCCAATGATGCTCAACTTCGGTGTTCTACTTGGAACCGTGTCTTTACGACCAGTTCACTACGGGACGAAGAACAATCAGAAAAATGGTTAAAAGCGCGGAAATCGAGTGCTTAAAACGTGTCGACTTTTTTCTTTTTTTTACAATTTTCATAGTTTTTGAAGCCAACGAAATTTTAAATCAAGTATATATTTCCGCTTCAGTTAATTGATATTATTTATTTAACTTCGGTGGTAATTTCTTTTTTATGCACTATTTGTGTATTTGAGTCTTCGTATCTATTTGTACAAGCATATTTAAAGTCAATTCTTCTTACAATAAGGTACATGAAATTTTTATTATTCAAAAAATATTTATTTCTTATCTCTTTTGCGCACTGTAAGCGTATTTGATTTGTTTGTGCATTCAGTAAATATCAATTTCCCTGTAAAGAAATCAAAGTAATGTGATATGTAAAAGTCTTTCGGAAAGAGACATCATTATTTCTCACTATAACACACACGAAAAGCACAATAATTCTTTTGTAGACAAAAATTGAAAGATTGAGAATATAGAAAGCTTTAAAAAGGCAGAAAATGGTTTTTCTTTCCGTAAAAAGTTACGAAGTTCCAACAAGACTTGTGAATAAGATACAGGAAAACATTTCTTCGCACTTATCTTCTCTTTTGCCAAGAGACATCAAACTGAATTTTCAGTCAACTTTGCTCTACAGAATCTATTGAGTCAATAGTAAGAACACTATATCTCCAAAAGTGATATATTCTGTTAGAAAATTGAACTTTTTTTACTATGGAATTCAAAAATAACCATCCGATGTAAAGCTGCTTGCTGAAGAATTGGAAATAGTTCTTTTTTGCAGATCTGTATCTCATCCAGTGTAATAACATTGAATTTCCTGTATTGTGCTATGCAGTACTTTGCTCAAGAAAACTCTAAGAATTGCAGTATTTTGTTAATGTTTTTAGTTTTAAATAATTGTAGCTTATTTAAGAATTCTAATTTTTTAAAGAATTTCAGGAGTTTTTAGAATTTCCTTAAAACAATAATACTTTTAAGAATTATTTTTTTAAAAGAACTGTTTTTTTAAGAATTCCGTTTTTAAAAAAGATTGTAAAATTTATAATATCTATTTTTCTTTTAAATAACGATAGTATTTTTTACAATCTTGTATTTTATGAATGCAGCATTTTTACGATTTACATTTTTTAAAAATAATTATAATGATATAATAGTTTTTATTCAGTAATGCAATTTCCGGAATTGAAAATGTTTATATAATTCCAAATGCACTAACTATATTGTACATCATGCTATGCGTAATAATATGTTCAAAGCTTTAATATATTACGAAAGTCGATTGGGAAAGATTGAAAGATGTAGGAAATGTACTAATATATCTATGTAAAAGTTCTATGTAAAATGTGGTCATGGATATTAAGCTTAACAATTTCATGACCAACAGCGTAACTGTTACAATGTGGGTGCACACAGGGCCTCTTTACGTCCCTAACAAAAATGAAATTTGGACCATATGCTTTGCGGAAAAATATTACATAAGACGCAAGAATCTCGTCCTTGTACCGCTGATCTGTCAGAGTACCTCTATCGAACATACGAAGGTTTGTATGCTCATCTTCCTTGGAGCTGGCCGAGACCATCAGACCACCTCGACCATAGTGGTCCTTTTCGACAATGTTAAAAGGCCGATATCGACTCCCGGGTTCTCTCAAGACTAGACTCGAGTCACTGTCCAGACTGAATCATGACTCATAACTGAAGAAAACCCTGCCTCAACCATCTTTTGTCCAAGACAGGTGTTCTCAGCAACATGCTAGACGGTCCTTTTTGTGGTTCATAGAAAAAGGGATTCAGTCTAAAGGGCGCCTGGCATGCAGGCCGGATGCATTAAGTCTCTAGGTGTCTGTTATCTGGGAAATGTATGTTCCTGTTGCATTACATAGGTAGCGAGACAGTTCTGTCGCTGTTGCGGAACAATCCCTTTTAGCTAAAAGTCTCAAATAACGACATTGATCCGGCGTTGTTGCCTTTTTGTGGCCTTGACTAGGTAAGCGGACGATTGTTCCTGTCTCTGTGAACTGTTTCCACAGAGTGGACAGCACATATTTCGGAACCCCAAGGTCCTTACTACAGGCAGTCTTTGATTGGCTCGCTTTGAGTTCCAGCTATTTTGTGACTTTGTCTAAACGATGACGAATGGTGAAATTGGCCGTGGGTAAACAAAGAAATTTAAAAGTAATAAAGATTGAGCAAAGTTACAATGTTTCGAAACGTCCTTACTCTACAAGTTTCGGTGGACAAATGAGGTATCTTTACAGAAACGAGATCACGATGCCACTGCCTAACGAAGTCACAGGCCACTGAGTTTCAGATGTATCCGATCTTAAACTTTATAGGTTTTAGTCGTTACTTACTTTGTTATTTTTTCTTAGAAAAAGAACAAAATAAGTTCCTCGCTCCAGTTCTTTCCTTCAGTGTAGTAAAACATCGCGAGCATCGGGGAGGAAAAGCGATTACACGGTTACAGTTGGAAGCTGACGCTCGTTTCTGGAAACCGATTAAAATACCTAAGTATATTTATAGAAGGTTCTCAGTTAATCAGCACGCGCGCTGACCACGTAACTGAGTCAAAATAATCCATTGGTGTTCCTATCATGACCGTGAAAAAAAAAGGAGGCTTGATGTCGTATATGGAGAATGTGTATACTACATCCCTTATGTAACATGTACACAAAATGATGTAAGGGCCAACTAAATAATTGTATTTAAAGTTAAATTCACTCCTAAAGTAGGGGTAGCCAATGTGTGTCTCAAACACGTTGATTCTACCTTGTTCCACCTTGGTAAACTTTTGACAGGCAATAATATAATGTCCTGCTAAATTTGCTCATTCAGTTTAAAACTATACTTCGGGAAGGATCCGAGGTGTCTCAGAAGACAGAGCCTCCCAAAGAGATGTTCCGATTGGAAATCTGCTTCCGACTCGTACCAACCACAGTGCCGACGTAAAAGTGCTAGATGCATCATACTTAGAATCCTCTTGTCGTCGGACTAACTGTTGGAGGTTTACATGGTTTTTCTCCTTATTTAAAGCAAATGCGTGTTAGTTTCATCGAAAAGTCCTCAACACAAAATCCTGGGGTAAGGTTTAAAATTACAAGGCTATGGATTTAAATATTGATTGCTGTAAGCCCAAAAATATGGCAGCTGTTTAATGCTGGTAATAAAATTAAATAAAATATTTGGATAATAAAGTGAAGAAAGGCCGGGATAGCCTGGTCTGTAGGGCGCTGGGCCCATGTCCAAGAGGTCGTGGGTTCGATCCTCGCCGGCCGAAGACTCCCCGTGTAGTAAATGGTGACTGATGAACGTTAAATCTGTCGAGTCTCAAAGTCCTCCATGTTCCCATAACAAATCAATACCTCTGGGGGTACTGATCCAGGAGTTTCCTTGTCTTCTGGATTGGTTCAAAATTACAAGGCTACGGAGTTGAACATTAGTAGTTGTAAATCCATGAAATTGGGTCGGCTGTTCAACAACGGTTATAAAATATAAAAAATAAAGTAAAGAAAGGTCGTAGAAAAACAATTATTTCAGATGATAACAAGTAACGCAAGATTAGTATAGCTGGTGCTTAAAAAAGAATAATAAATTTGTCTGTTTATTTAAAAAAGAGCATTTAATTAACTAAGCAAGTCAAAGAACACAGAATAAAAAAAAACACTATAGACAAATCAGAGTTTAAAGGAAATACTCCATTAGGAAATGAAAAAAACAAAGAATTCTTCATGATATTGATGAAAATTAAGAAAAATTATAGAAAATTAAAAAAATAAGAATTATAATTAAAAAAAATATCGAATCTCGCATTAAATCTGAAATGGTGTTCATTCTTTTCAAGATGTAAGCAATGTTTTGTAATTTAATATTGTGGACATGTTTAGTAACTGATTAAAATAATATTTGTATACAACAAAACAACCTTGCATAAAGCACAATTGCATAATATACAATCAGATATATTAATTCAATAACATTCTAGTCCCTTTCTGTACCTTTATTTGTGCTTTATTAACGAGTTTTCTTAATTTATTCTACATAGCTTAAAGCATGTTACACTGTTCCCTTTTGTTTAATTTGTATGATTCAGATATTAACAAAATTGAAAAACTAACTTGACAGCATTTGACAAAATACCAGTATGTTAGAAAGCAAAATTATATATCTTCCACCAGCAAAGAATTAACTTCATATTATAAACCAGGTCTTTGAAATACGGAATTTCCTAATTATTTTTAAATTGTCTTAAATCACAAAACCTCGATTCTAAAGAGTCTACCGAGAATATTTTTTTTAACACTAATGTGCGATTTTTATCAGTCGTCAAGTTATTCAAAAATAGTTAATACCCCGAATACAAATTAGGTATAAATTTAACTTGAAGTTATTTCCATTTTCTTGAAGTATGCTGCACAAAACTGCAATTTTCTTATTACATACAAATGTAAATTTTTATTTGAAACATTCCGATCAAACTCAGTTTGAATAAAAAAAGATGTTCTTTTCAGTATAAATAAAAACGCAGCTGGTGATGCGCTATTTCCTTTCCGAAAAGAAGTTGCAGTCAATAGCTTTTGAGATACATTTTGTCAGAAACAGGAAAAAGAATGTTTTTACGAATTCCTTTAACACCTCGGATTCTATACACTGCTCTTATTTTATATCATTCCAACCTTAGCGCGATGATCTGTATGAACGAGCATTCTTTCCTGTACAAATTTTATAAAAATTAAAAAAAAAACAACAACACGTGGTTTGGAATGTTTTCTAAGAAAAGCTATACGTGAGTGAAACTAATAAAAGTAAAATAAATAAAATTTATTTGTCACATCCTATCGATTTGATCTTACATAAAATTTTTGCTTTAGCAATTTTTCTTTTTACTGTACTGAACAAAAACAAATTTGTACTCATTTAAAGAAGAATTCCTTTTACAATAGTTGCAAAGACAACGAATTATTAAAGAAGTAAGTCTTAAATTATTTATAACATGAGAACTACTTAATACATTTAGAAAATAGGGGAGAGAATTAAAAATGCGGACTCGAGTTGACACCTTGAAAAACTGCTTTTACTTTTTCATAAAATTTCCTCTGTAAGATATCGTAGATTGACAAACATTGATGTAATTTTGCGCCAAAAATAAATAAATAAATAGTAAAAAAAAAACCCACCTTGAATAACTTTTGATCTAATGATAAGATCTTCTTCAGAGTGGTACTTTTTTTTGCACAGCGTACAGTCCAAAAAAAAAAAAAAAAAAGAACCACTATGAATTTAATTTAAATTTCACGTTCTATGACTCAATTTTAATGGTTCGAGGGGGCGTCCTGAAAAATGCCAATTAATTTGTGCAGACGATATTTTAAGTTACGAAAACAGACTCAAAAAACATACTTTCTCAGAATAAAGATATCTTTTTTTTATTGGATTCGGATTTCTGACCCCTAAGATGTAAGGCAAGACAGCAATCTGGGAAATGTGGTCGCCATAGTTTGGTCTGAAGAGTGATCTAAGTTTGTACCCCTTAATGATAATTTTTCTTTTTGCGTATTTCTCCATATCTCGAGAAATTTTAAAGCGAATTGAAAAGTTTTTGTATACAATTATAAAATTTGTTTATCGAAAGATAATTCCTTACAAAAAAAAATAAATTCTAGTATCTATTTATTATTTTTCTATTATTTCATGAAATAATAGTCGTAAAATTTTGAATTGTAAGGTATAAAATTTTTTGCATTATTTTATAGAATGTAATTTTATATAGCAAAACACAAGTTTTGAGCAAAATTGTTCGACTAGTTCCTAAGAAATTGAATTTCAAAAAAAAGTCAAATACTTAAAATTCTTTTTTTTTTATCGCACTTATGAAAATTCTATGGTTTATATAGAATTCTTTCAAGAAAAATAAACAGCCTAAAAAGTTCAATAAGTTGTCAATCGCTGTTGTTTTGATGTTTATATGTACATCTTCATGATATCATGCTGTCTTACAGCATGTAAACAAAACAATAATTCTGTGGTACTTAACCATGAAGTCTCACATTTCGGTGTTCTTAGGTAATCTGGTGGTACCTGGTATTTAATAATTTTTTTTAAAAAAAGAAATATTTAAGCATTTTTGCCGTCGTATCTTTTAATATTCTATATCTCATTATTTATCAACCGTAATATTTTTATTAAGAAATCTATGATTCAGAAGTACAAATAATACACATTCCATACTCATTCAAAGAATATATTATCATCTAGAAACATTACGGAACGGAATATAATAAACATTATACAGAATGAGAAGCTTTTCGATGTTGAAGAGACATTTCAAAAATATATATAAATGTGGGTGAAGAAAGACAGGCATTTCGATGTGATCTTCTCAAAATAAGAGATCCCAGTGTCCTTTTGTTGTCTTATGCCAATCGTCAATACTGACAACCGTAAGGGGTCACAGTACCCAAAAAATGACCAAACTATCGAATTTTTTTTTATTGCTTATAATAAAACTTCAAACTATTTCGAATGCACTGAAAAAAACATCATCTCTCTATCTACATTTTTAAAAAAGTTATGAATAATTTTAGATAGTCCTAATACAGAAACTTGCTTAGCAGACAGACTTTAAAGTGCCTTTTCTCATAGATGATAATTTTGTGTTTTAATCTTAGTTAAATCCCTAAGGAATTTTTTCTATTTAAGATAGAACTTCGAAGTAAACTTTTTTATCTTAAGTATAATACACTTATTTAAACTGTGCATGTAATAAGCATTTCAGGAGGTATTACAATTTTTACAGCATATTATATGTACATAACAGGAATTTGTAACCTTTTTTTTCTACTTTTTTACAAAATAATCTATAAAAAATATTCTAATTGATGTATCAACAAATGAATGCACAAAATTATTAATATGTATATTCTAAGCAAGAAGAAAAAATTTTTTTTTGAAAATATGTTAAAATAAAAAAGCCTTAGAGATTTAAAAATTGTGAATTTTTTCAACTTTTTTTAAAATTTCAAAAAAGTTAAACAATTTAATTATGTTTTGAAGATAAATTATTGATTATAAGTTAAATGAGCATGTAAAGCATCCACAAAATGAATGATTATACCTTTATTTAAAAAAATTGTTGCAAAGGTATTAAGGCAAAGGGGTGCGCTTCTTATTTTTCCGGTGGCGCCATCTATGGCCAAGAATTTAACTTCTGCCACACACATACGTCACAGCCCTGTTTTACAGGGAAGACACAATAACACACCATCCATCTTCAGATCGTAATTTTGACCTGACTCAGAGCACGATCTATCTCTGATCCAGTACTCCCAGAGGTATTGATTTGTTATGAGAATTTGGAGAACTTAGTGACCCCAATAGAATTGGCAGCAGTCACTGTTTATTTCATAGCAGTCTTTGGCCGACGTGAGTTGAACTCACGAACTCTAGTACATGGACTCAACACCCTACCAACCAGGCTCTCCTGGCACAGTGTCCTTTTAAAAGGTTGGTTTCGCAGAAAAAATTGGTAGCACAAATGTATATATAAGATTGGTACTACAAACACTGATGTAACACATAATATATTAATAATATAAATATTTCTATTTGGAAGCACGAAGTCGTAGGTAAAGATAGAAATATCCATTTGTTAATTATTAATTTGAAATATCCATTAATAATTTCCTAACAGATATTTTTGGTAGATGGGTATTAATGGGATAATATATATCACTTTTTTTAAAAACCCATACTTACAGTAGTAATAATCTATGCCCCAAGCCCTCATTACAAAAACTATCACAAGATGGCGCGGCTTGCTTGAAAAATAAAATTTTTTTAATACTTAAGGTTTAGTTTATGAGGAGATTAAGATACGGCTTGCTGCAACTAATTAAATTCAGCATTTCTGTGAATAATCTTAATTTATATAAACATAATAATCATCTTTACATATTTTGTATAATAACAAGATAATAAATTTTTACTAAGAAATTCCCAGGTAGCAAAAAGATATTATTTAACATTAAAGATGAAATATAATACTGTGGAATTAGAAAACTCTAAGCTTCTGAATTCTGTATTCTAATATTAAAGCTAATATCATGTATGATTAGATAGGTAGGTACCTTATTTACAAAGCACTAGAGCTGCACAATGGACTATTAGGGACAGTCTGGGAAACATCCCTGAGGATGATCCGAAGACATGCCATCGCAATTTTAATCCTTTGCAGAGAGGATAGCTGCTTTCCCGCTTTGGTAGCCCAACGACCTACGTGCAAAGTTAAACACTTTACGGTAGAACAGTTTAACGAGGACCGATACATCGTACTTCCGGTCCCTACGCAGACTGATCCAAGTGGTCACCCACCAGCACACTGACCGGAGCCAATGATCCTTGACTTCGGTGATCTGCTGGGAGCTGTGTCATAACAATCAGTCCACTGCGGTGATTTCACCAATGCAATTTTAAGCTAGAAAACGCAAAAACATATTAGTGGTAGTAAATTAACTGGAAAATTTTTTTAACTGTTGAGTTGTAACTTTTTCATGATTGCTTACATCTGTCTTCAGCTGGAATCAATCGCTTTAAATATGTTTATAATTTAGTAATTTTTTTATTCAACTTTCTAAATTTCAATAAAATTTCCATAAAAAATTAAATTAGTTTCATCAGTAGTTTTTTTCCTTCAGTTAAAAACCAACTATGGAAGTATTAAAGCGTTACAAAGCATGAAGTGTTAGAGAGGACGATATTATAAAAGTATTCAATGAAATTAATAATGTTGTTCTTTTAATCAAAACATTTAATTACTAATTTAATGATCTTGTATCTAATTAAGGTAGTAAATATTAAAAATTTTATTTATTATTACAATGAGTATTTCACGCATAGCAGTTAACTTCTGTGTCAAAGCCTGTTTTCTAACTATAAGTAATAAATGTTTTTATTGGTTCAGAATATGCTTGTAAAACAATGTTTACTTAATTATTCGCATATGACAGAATTTTTTTGCAACAATAATAAAAATAAAAAAATAAAAAATTCTGTAAGCAAATTTGTCACGTAAAAATAATTACTAATTAAGCGGCTACTTTTAGCTCAGTTAAAACCATTATATTTTAGGATATTTAAAATTTAACACATGAGATGAACATTATTGTTATTTTATTAACATTTCCTGTTCAAAATAATTGTAAACTAATAAGTTTAACATCTTTATTTTCATTTCTTGAATATAGACTGATTTGTATGTTTTTTGGTACATAATTATTTTTACTAATTGGAAATGATAGCAAATGATTAACAAAGACAACAACAATATGGTCTATTCAAAGTCAAGTTTACATGGAATACCGGTATGAGTCAAAGTCAAGTTGCATGGAGCAGTGCCGGAAAGTAGGTACAACTTTCATTAAGGAAGTTCAAGTGTTAGAGAGGACGATATTATAAAAGTATTCAATGAAATTAATAATGTTGTTCTTTTAATCAAAACATTTAATTACTAATTTAATGATCTTGTATCTAATTAAGGTAGTAAATATTAAAAATTTTATTCATTATTACAATGAGTATTTCACGCATAGCAGTTAACTTCTGTGTTAAAGCCTGTTTTCTAACTATAAGTAATAAATGTTTTTATTGGTTCAGAATATGCTTGTAAAACAATGTTTACTTAATTATTCGCATATGACAGAATTTTTTTGCAACAATAATAAAAATAAAAAAATAAAAAATTCTGTAAGCAAATTTGTCACGTAAAAATAATTACTAATTAAGCGGCTACTTTTAGCTCAGTTAAAACCATTATATTTTAGGATATTTAAAATTTAACACATGAGATGAACATTATTGTTATTTTATTAACATTTCCTGTTCAAAATAATTGTAAACTAATAAGTTTAACATCTTTATTTTCATTTCTTGAATATAGACTGATTTGTATGTTTTTTGGTACATAATTATTTTTACTAATTGGAAATGATAGCAAATGATTAACAAAGACAACAACAATATGGTCTATTCAAAGTCAAGTTTACATGGAATACCGGTATGAGTCAAAGTCAAGTTGCATGGAGCAGTGCCGGAAAGTAGGTACAACTTTCATTAAGGAAGTTCAAAAAATTTTTTTAAATTTCCCGTTGGCTCTATGAGTTTGTGCTAAGCACAAAAGTATTTTGATAGTTAAGTTTCATTGACGCCCGGTGGCGGATTAGTAGCGCTTCGCGCTCCCGTGCCACAGGTCCTGGGTTCGATCCACGGGCCGGGCAAGGTTGACTCAGCCTTTCATCCTTCAGTGGGTCGATAAATGAGTACCAAGCATGCTTGGGAACTAAACACTGGGGGTTCCGCGTTCGGCTGACCAACTGACCGGAACATCTGCTCCTGCACTTTAGAGCCCAAGGCTAAGAAAACTAAGATGGGCACTAGGCTTTGGCCCTCTGTGGGCTGTCACGCCACTGAGTTTTAAGTATCATTATGCTTTGTCCTTAAAAGTTTGTTTAGTTAGTTGTTAAATATTTTCGTATGAGTATATGCTCGATTTTTCACTTTAAATAAAATAGGCTAAAGGTTTATGCAGAATAATTTTTTTTAAAAAAAAGAGTAAATTTATTGCATGAGAGTGGTTATAAATTAAACTCTCTTCCCTCTATGATATTTTTTGCTTCCTGTGTAGCGGGATTGTTTTACTCAGATATTGATACGAACACCTACCCATTGAATTTTATTGTAAAGGGTATTACAATTTTTTGAAAACATTTAAAAACAGTTTCAAATAAGTATTCACTGTTTGATAGTTTTAAATTTACTACTGTTTTCATTGTAAAATTTATTTTCTTCTCTTTTATGATTTCAACTTAAACTCTTCATCTTCAAGCAAATCTACTAAGTAGGAACAATTCAATTTTGAGATGGGCTGCTGTACAATGCAAATGGAAATGACACACTTTAGCTGAAAGCTCGGGGTTGTAAGTTCGATCCTGACAACAAACAAAAGAACTAGTGTGTATCCGCAGCAAGGTGCGCGTTATATTTTTCGTGGCTGAAAGTCCTCGTGTTTGTTGCATAGACTAATAATATAAGTAGACTGCTCTCGTAATGGTAAAATCACACTCACTTTGAAACATTTGTCTGAATTATTCCCTAAGCACGTGATGGAAAAGGAGGTATGGTAAGCTATGTTGGCTACTTAGCCCTATATTTGGCGATAATAGTAGGTAAAAAAATATTTATTTTTCAATGTCATAAAATAGATGACATTGAAAATAGAACCTGATCATGAGATAGAACCTGGAATTTCGCCTTTTCCTCATTTATCGAAATTTAAGACAAAAGTGAACTACCCTTAATAACGAAATTGTTTTTTTTTTTTAAACACAAAATATAGGGTAAACTAACCAGGGAAGGAACACTTAAGCTTAGCTTGCCGTTAAAAAAAATCATAAAAATTTCAAAATTTGTAATTTTAGCTAAATGACAGTGCCAACTTATTCGTTATCAAATGCAAATTATGTAAAAAAGAAATTTTGTGAACTTACATAATATTGTTTTAAAATTTTGGTGGTTTAAATAATAAGTAGTAAGAAGAACAAGTGAAGGAACAGCTCTTACCAGTGAATGAACACAAAATTTTCCAGTGAATGAACACTTAACTTTGAAAATTTTGGATGCTCTTTAGGAATTCATAGGCCATACAAATGTCTAAAAACAAGATTATTTCTTGGAATTATAATATCTAACCACAGTTAACGTAGAAAATTTAACTTTTTTTTAGTCATGAAATGGAAAGTAAAATGGGATTGAATACGGAGTAAAAAAATAGTTTTAATTTTCTTTCTCACAGTTTAATAGTCGAGTTTAAATCATAATGTTTATCTTTGTGTAATCCGATGATATTTTATTATTATTATTTTATCGCGTTTTTGTTTAATCTTTTTCTCCATATTTTTTTAAGCTTTTTTTTAATCTTTTTAAGTATTTTTTTTCTCTTCATCATACTTTCTTGCTTTAACTTTTTTTCCAGCTCTTTCAGTCTCTTTAAACTTTCGTCCTTTTTCTGAAGTTAATGCAGAGGTAATTTATTTCTTTTAATTTTGATTTGATCTTCCTCTTTTTTCCCAATATTTGGCCAATTTAAATGTAACTTCAAAATTTCCTCTGATTTTCCAGTACTATTTCTATAATTTCTGTCTGGATAATTGATAGGAAAAGGTGTTTCGAATTTTGAAAAAAATCCATCTCTCATTCACTTATATATAGTGGGTCTTCAGCAGTACTTACCATTTTCTGACTTTGATTACTAATGGAAAGAATTGTTTTTGCAACTAACATTGCCTCAAGAGGACTTATTTCAAAATCAGTTTTCAATATACATTCATTATCAATGTCAGTGTTTCAGCTTCTGACTTAATCAAATGTTCTTTTTGCAATAAATTCTTCCATATTTAGAAAAGCACAGGCTATTGGATATTTGGGAGATAAGACTCTTCAGTCAATGTTCCTTTAAAAATTTGCAACATATCTTGTGAGATTTCATTCTCAAGCTTCGGAAGAAATAGTGCATTGTTACTCGAAGTTCTTGTTTATCAAAATATGTGTTTTGTTGATAAGCTTTCTTGCTTATTAACTCTTTGTGTCGGTCTTGCATACATTTGTTAAAGTCAACGTTTTCAAAATCAAATGGAAAAATACCACATTTTATAAAAGCATTTTAACTTCATCAGTTGATGCTTCAAAAGCCTATTAAAAATGGGTGTAAAATTACCTCATCATATTGTTTTACGACTCTTTTTTTTCAAGACATCACAAGACTAGAATACACTGGTAGAATTAGGTAGGAAGCTAAACCAGAGAATTTGTTTTGATGAACAAAACTCTGTCAGTTTCAAATTGATATGAGATTTATGCCCATCCAGAAGAAGCAAAATATGGAATTTGATAGAATTATCAATTAGCCATGGGTAGAAAGATGCATTTGCAATATATTCGTAAAATGTTGCTGTGGTCATCGATTCACTTCATGAATCACTTTTTCCAATGAAATATATAGCAGGAACTGATTCTGTAATACCTCGAGGAATTCTTCAGTAAGGAAAAACTACCAATGGAGGTACTTTTTTTCCACTAGCTGTTATGTTGGGAAAGGGAAGTTTGGCCTTTTGAAATTATCTTCGCATTGCACTGAGTAAGCAGTGGATGTCGACTTAAAAAAAGTTTCAGTTATTTTTCACCTGGATGGCTTTCTTTAAATGGATGTTTCCAACCCGTTTCCGTCATGACGTTAAAGACCGCATTAGGATAATAATTAAGCTACTTGTTGGGCTCAAATCCCAGCAAATAAATGTTCTATTCAAGTTTTTATTATTATATTTATTTAGCTTTCGATGAGTAAACATAGTTTATTAAGCTGTTTAATATTCATATTTTATTTTATTAATTTTATTATTATTATTTTATTAAGCTAAATAATATATGATGGAACTAACCACTACATTTATAAAGATAAATTATAAATAAATTATGATTATAATTCCTTCCATTAATTTAGCAATTTAATTACCATTTTGAAATGAAATTATTTTAGGAATTATTCATATAACATTTAACAGAATTTTGGGTGTCCTCTATATCGCAGAACTACTAATTATCTTAGAGCCTTGTAAAATCATAATTCATACCTACTGTTCATTCACTGGGAAATCTATTCCCAGTGAAGGAACATGCCTGTTCTTCCACTAGTTAAAAGTTGTTTTTTGTATTTTCAACATGATTTTGATGTATAATATGATTAAATGTACAAGAGAATTTAACATTTTCTTTTATTTTCATTAACTTGGAAGAATCCGCGTAAAGGAACACTTGTTCATTCATTGGTTTTTCAAAGTTTGGTAATTCAGTTAATAAGCACCCCCTAATCTCAGTACTTGCTTAAAATAAACAAAACGTAACTTCAGTAACCATATTTTGAATTCTCATTTTCACAATTAGAAAAATAAGCATGATTATATGCAATTAATTGTACTTTAAACAAATAACTACACCTTGTAATTTTAATAACACTGACCTTATAATTTTGTCAAAGATACAAGGTGTTCAACCGATACAAATTCAAAAAATTTTCCGGAGAAGACTCTATGACCAGCTAACTCAATGCATTGTAAGATGACTTGCTGTTGTTAGGTAGTAAGCTACTGTTGCCAATCAATTTAAGTAAAAACGTTTAAAATCTTATTTAAACAAAATATGTGCGAAGTGTTCCTTCACTGGTTGGTTTACGCTAATGAATATTAACAACATACATCGATTATTGAGCTTTCATTCACAAAGTTAATCACTAGAATTTAACAAGTTGGACAAAAGTTTAGGTTATTTAGAGCAAAGTTTAATAACTTCTATAAACAATTCATAACTTAAAAATTAAATCACATTTCTAATAATAAAATTTTTTTAATTTTTAAATAAGAATAATAAGGTATGTTTTTGATATATGAGACAATGATAATCGAAACAAAATTATAAAACTATTATAATTAAAACTAGCTATTTAAGAAAACAAATACAAAAGTTAGCAAAAACCACTAATTGTACAAAAAAAAAAAAAAAAAGAAAAGAAAAAGAAAGAATCAGAGCAGCTATTGAAATAACAAACATGAAAAAATTTATGAATTATTTATAAATAGAGTCTAACATATACACCGAGTCTAACAGATTTTGTTATTCTCACAAAATACGACAATATACAGTCACTTGTACCAAGATCAAATACTAAACTACGAAAAAAAAATTATTTTTTTTTTAAAATTTAATTAATAGCATTGCTGTTAGCATTTTTACTAGCATCGACTATTTTGTATATTTAAAAAATTAAATTAAGCTTTAAAATTTCATGTTGATGGCATGTCACAAACAATATTTCCAATAATAACTAGCTTCAAAACTTAAATATAATTGAAAAACATAAATTTTTCAATATCTATTTTTTTTTTATCTCAACCGGTGTAAGCATTTCTAGAATATACGCAGATTTACAATAACTTCGTTTAAAAAAAAATTCTGTCAATAATTTGTTTGTCACAAGAAAATCTTTCATTTTCCTAGCTACTTTTATTTAGTGGTTTATAACCAGAATTAGAGCGAGCAATCAATATCTTATGTTAATAGATTGATTAGATACCCTCTTATCTGAGCATGTTTTGTTGCATGAATAAAGAAACAACTTTCTGGTTCAAAATCTATTTCAAAAATTTATATTTTTTGTAGAGTAGGTCTTTGTGTTGTCATTTTCCAGGCATCTTGAAATCATTAATAACATAAACTACATAGATTTATCTGAGTTATTTTAAGAAATCCTGTTGTTTTCTGCAGATTATAGGCGTCTTAGGTCAAAATATTAAATTAAAATAAAGTTATATGCTATAAAATGGCGAATTTGTCATTATCCTGGCTTATGAATGCCAGGACATTGAAGTGTTATCAGAAATTTTTTTAAACTGCTAATACTGTAAAGAGGGAAAGCGAATATTAACCTAATACCAAGTTTATGTATGATTGTAATAAGATTGAATGTAATCAAAGTTATTTATTTATTTAATGATTGATCATTATATAAAATTTTATTCTGTACATATCAGCAACAAAAACGTTTTTGATTACTTCTATAGTGAATAAAAAGAATTAATTTAAGCAATTTAAGGTCCATCTAACATAAAAGCCTAAGTTGAGTTACCTACTATTAGCTTAAAATGACTTTTTTTTAAACTTCTAAGCTAATATGTCATTTTCCTGGCATTCAAAAAGTGGTGAATTTGTATTTTATTTTTTTCTTGAGCAAATGTCAATAAACTACACTGCTGTCTTTAAGATATTAATAAATGTAACTAAACAAAGATACAAAAAATTTTTTGAGTGTTTTGAAGAATTTAAATTTCATGAAATTTTTTGGTCCGAATTGTCATGTTTCCTAAGGATCATCCATATATCCTTTCCATATTACATATAGTATTACATATAGTATTAATAATTTATTTGAATAAATCATTTCTACTTAAAAGTATTTTTTTAAATTTAATAATTTCATTATAAGTTTACACAAATATATTTCAAATATAATTTAATATGTATATATTTTAAAAAATGATTTATAAATTTTTAAATGATTTAATATTATAGATATTTCAGCGTAATGATGTTTTATTTATCGTTATTTTTATAAATTTTGATTTAATAGCGTTGCAATTTTTTTCATTTATTTATCCTTTACTTTTATTTCGTTATATTATGTAATTATTTAATGATTTGAGCCATGTGGTTTCGCGTTTGGCATATGGGCTTTATTACCCCTAACATCTTTCTTTTTTAATGTTGTTTTTTTTATGTCCTTTTGTGGGTGACAATATGCTGGGACCTTTTTGTTTTGTTTTATTGAAACCATTTATGCGTCTTTCGATGCTGGTTGAACAAAAATAAATTATTTTTTCCGTAAACTTGGCTTTGAATATAATATATTGGTTAAATCATTTAAGGCTTAGATTTTTTAAATTTTTTTTTTAATTTTTTTATATTTTTTTAAAAAATTTTTTTATTATTTATTTATTATTATTTTTTTTTTTTTGAAGTTTAAAAAAGTTTTAACTGTGTTCTTTGACAAATTTGTGTCAATTGATTGTGTTATTTTTTAATAGTTTGCATATCGTCCCCTGCCCCGTAGAGGAATCGTAGTGACATGGTGACGTTGTCACAGAACATTACTAACTGCTTGCAGAAAGATTTTCCTTTTGAAAAGGAAAAACTTTTATTGGGAGTACAAATTAGTTCGGTCCGTTTTTTTGTGTGGTCAAAATGCATTTATTTCAGAACAAAATGAATCAACAGATTAATCAGAGTATTGTCCATCGCTGGTTACTACTTTTTCCCACCTTTTAGGCAATTTTCCAATTCCATCACGAAAAAATGTCTCGTCTTTTGAGGTGATCAAGTTAGGAGCTAATTTTCGATTTCTGCGAAAGAAGTGAACCGGTGACCTGCCAAATCGTGCTGGATCCGTCGGAACAACCAGTAACCAGAAGGAGCAATGTCCGGCAAATATGGCGGGTGTGGTAAAATATCCCACTTGAGCATTTCCAAATATTTTTTTCGACTTTTGCGACATGAGGCCGACCGTTATCATGCAGAAGAATAACTTTTTCACGTCTTTGCTCGTAATGCACTGTTCAAGGGAATCAATTGTAGCCTATACTGATTGCCCGTAATGGAATTGCCAGGTTGTAGCAGCTCATAGTATACAACACCATTCTTCAATCCCCATTCACCATTCCTTCTTCCCCATTCACCATTCAAACGTCGAAACCATTCCATACATGATTTATCAGTTGGAGCATTGTCACCTTAAACTTCTACAAGCATTCAATGCGCTTCAGCTGCACTTTTCTTCCAATTGAAGCAAAAATATAAAACCTCCCGCAAATGCTGCTTAGTTACCACTAAATTGGAGATGTTCAACAAAGTAAAAAACAGGGTATTTGTATGAAACTCAAAGTGATATAAACTGAATATTATTTACAGATGTCTAACCTGTCTGAAAGCACCGAAACCAGCTGCGAAACATTCATAACAGCCAGAGCCATTTTCTGAAAACGGACAGAACTAATTTGTACTCCCAATAGTTTTCTTTTCTGCAGAAATTTACGCATAAAGATTTACTCGTAATCATGCTTTTAGACATTCACTTTTTGACGCGCTCAATTTACGCCTATTGTATCGCAAATCGATGTAATGTTTCAATTGTATTTTCGGCAGTTGATATTTATTTTCACGTAGGTTTTAAATATCCCGATATATTTAAAACAATATGGAAAATTCGAATCGTGAATTTGAGTATTTGCTTTTTAAGGCAATGGCTCCATCGGTTTTTTGCCATTTATTGCTATTGATTTCTCCATAATTTCTAAATTCGATATTTTTTATACGATATTATTGATTACAACAACTTAATCTCGAAACGAAACGCGCATTTGAGCAACCCTTTTTTGAGGAGTCCGATTCGCATGATTTCGTCGTCGATCTTTTCTTCGGCAATTACTACTACGAATTTCGTGATTTTTATTTTTGCTCTTTCTATTATAAAGATTATTTACGAAATGCGAAGAAAAAAATATTAGGTGCGTTCCCTCCTCCAACAAAATGAGAGAATTATAGAATAAAATATATTCTCGCATTATCTCGAGAATATTAGAATAAAATATTCTATGTTCAATTGAAACAAATTATATGAAATTTTTTTTAAACACGGCGTTTTGGTTATTTTAAATTAGTAATATCTATGTTTGTTATTATTTAAAGTATCTTGCAGAAAGATATTAGTGCTAGAGTTTTGTCGCAGATAGCTCGAAAAAATTCCGCCACAGGGGTCCCCTGATGCTATTATTCTCATAAAAATTTCAATCGGAAAATAATTGCTTCTTCTTGGCCATGTCGCTTAGCATTATTTTTATTTCCTCTCTTTTGTTTCTAAAATGCAAGGGAAAAAAATATGGGACATTTTTCAGCTAAAGCTAGCTAAACTGACTAGTGTTTAATAAAATGAAATTTTCGAATTACAAGAATTTAGTTGATAAAACAATATCAATTATTATTTCTAGAACTGATATTTTATTAGCTAATTAATATTTTTCACATCATTAAATCTCATGGGCATAATCACAAGGAAAATTAATGCTGTAATTACCTTTTATCTTTTTTTTTATCTTTTTTTATCTTATACCTTTTATCTTAGTTTATCTTTTTTAATAAATAAAATTAGATTATTCATGTCTGCAATCAAGGAATCTCTGATGGAACTTTCTATCTAACATATTTTCTACTAGGAAATTTAAAAATAAATAATTAACTATGAAGTGTTCTATTACGTACAAATGTAAAATTCAATTAATTAAAAAAGCTTAAAAACTAATCTAATCTACAATTTCATTTAGAAAAATTTATCATATTTATACTGGATTGATAAAATTTAATTCAAATAATTCTACTTTTTTTCCTAATTGAACTATTTTAGAATTGAATAAAAACTATTTTTATATATTTGCACTGTTATTTCTTTCAAAATATGTGTTTAATTGTTTTTTTAAACTTATTGTCCATTTCTGTTATTATGATACTAAAAAAATGATGTTTCTTTAGCATATTTATGTAAATCGATCACAGTTTCAAAGGAATATTCCACAAAAAACACAACAAACACACAAAAACACAACAAAAGGAATATTCCACAACAACAAAAAAAATCTTACTGTTAAAAAACCGTGATTTTCATAATTTTTAATATATCTTCTCATAAATTTATGGTACAGATGAAAGAACGATCTAATTTTCTCTTACATAATTTGTTTTAATATTATTAATTAGCTTTAGAGTTTTTCAATTTTAAAGCAATATAATGTATTGAAATTTTGGGAGACGAGCTTAACGTTTCTTTGTATTTATAGTTTAGCATTTTAATTGAAATAGAAAATTGTTTTTATCGATCATGCTTCATTAACTTGTAAGTTATTTTTTAGAAACATTTAAATTTTCAGAACTTAATTTGTGAGTCCGTTACGTTATATATCTTTCAAATCCCTGAATGAACTTTATTGTTGTGAACCAAAAAATAGTAAGTTTTATACAGTTATTTATTAAATTTTGACATTGTTATTGTGCCATCGAATATTCAAAATAATAATAACTAGAAGGTTAAAAATATATAAGGATTTATAATAACATACGACAGAAAAAAAATTCAAGTCCTTATTTTTGAAGAGAAAGACGAAACAAAATACTATTTCTCTTTAAAGAAAAAAGAACTTCCACGCGGCAGTGAAGTCAAAAATCACACCCGCTCTTAGAAAAAAATCGCCAAAGAGGAGAGCGGGTCTGGAAAGGCTGTGATTGGACAATTGCGAGCCGGAGAACTAGTCATGCCAGGCATCGTGAGTAGTTTATCTATATTATAAGTCTATTGTTGGTTGTGAAGAAGTTAGGAGAGACGCGTACCTTCGTAATTGATTCATAGTGCGTGTTTGTGAGGTATACACATTATTAACTGCTGCTGATCATTTTATAAAATCTTTCCAAAAAAAAATTTTTTTTTAAAAATTCCCGGTCTACTGCTCGGAAATCAAAAGCTTGCAATTGGAGGAATGAAAATCTAAACTGTATCAAATGACTGTAAAGTTTTGGAAATAATAATAATAAATAACATAAAAACAAACAGTTCAACTGTTTCTTTTTTGAATAAAGATATAAAAATCATTTTACTTAACATATACATGTTTTTAACTTTACCATAATGTTATTCAGATGTTTATATTAAAGAAGAAGGTGAAAATATATTGCTTTTATAATTAAGTGAAGTTTATGGCGTGTTTTTAGTTTTAAAATAAAATAATTACGTTTTATAAGCGTAGTGTTTATCATGATTTTTTTTTATTCTTAATTACTGTAACGTGTATACTGAAACTTTGTTCTCAATCTACAGAATTTTAGAAAATGGGGGTTGGCAAATATGATATGGGCATTAATAAAACCTTATAAAATGATGAAAATTTTTTTTATTTAAAATTTGGTTACTTTTAATTTTTCAATATATCGGAAGCAATTTTCTTTCAACAATGTCGTTAAACATTTACTGTAGTTTGTAAGTATTTATACTACCAGCATTATGTTTATCACTTTAATTCCGAATTATGGGGTTGAAATTTGAGACAACATATTTTTAATTTTCATTTTTACCATGCTTAAAATTATATAATAGTAAAACATTGATAATGTCAAAATACAAGCAATGGAATTATTTTTTTAACAAAAATGCATTTTGTGATAGCAACGTTCTCAAAATAGTAACTAATGGTAGTTAAATTTCGATCATTAATGCTAAAAGCAGCTTTCAAAAAGGGTTGTAATATTAGATTGCATTATTTTTTGCAAAGATTGTTATTTTAGTACATAGTAGCATTAAGTAATTATCGAATTGTTAAATATTTCTGATGTGACATCGTAATTTTTTTTTTACAATATAAAAAAAATATCGACAATTTTTAAAACATTAAATGCTTTCCAGGTTTCATCCCCTAAAAAAAATGCCTTCGGGTATATTTTGTTTTGTTTCAGTTTTTTTGTTCCATAAAATTTCAGATATTGAAAAAATAAAGTTACGTAAGTATTTCTCCATCTAATTTCTGTGAACGGGGAAATCGAAGAAAGTTTATAGAAGTAAGTAATTGGTTATTTTTAAATTAATCTCCTTTCTTATCACAACTATTGGGGCTGGGATAACCTGGTTGGCAGGGCATTGGACTCACGTTCGTAAGAATGTGAGTTCGAATTCAACCTGCCGAAGGTGCCAGTCGGTGGTGCCCGTTAAATTCTATCGGGTCACAAAGTCCTCCATGTTCCTATAACAAATTATACCTCTTTGGGTACTGAATTGGAGATTGATCATTCTTTGATTCAGGTTAAAATCATGATAGGTTTGGTGTATGAATGAGTCCTCCCTATAAACGGGAGTGACAGAAGTCGAATTCTTGGTGTTAGATGGCGCCACTGGAAAACAAGAACAATCTCACTCCCTCTGCCTTAATGGCTGTCGACAATAACAACAACATCACAATTAATAGAAAAAATGGCACTTTAAAAATTCCAGCAATAAATATATTTAAATCACGAATAAGTCTTTAAATAAAGCAACAATTTTATTTCATGGAAATAAAAAATAACATATAGTTAAATTTTAAGATGGTAATAACAAAAAAAAAAAAATTTAAGTTGCAATTTCTACTCAGTTTAATTTAAAATATAACTTTTACAATAAATAGTGCGGTTTTTCTTACACTATTTAATGATGTGAATAATGGATTATAATTGTGAAATTACAAATGACTAGAGTTAAATGAGAGATGCCAAGAGTAATTACATTTATAAAATATGTTTTATAAACTAAAAAGTTCAATTGAGATTTTGATAAAATTGGCTTATTACTAAAAAAATTTATGAATACATTTAAAATTAAAAACAAACACCTGGAAAATATTTCATTCATAAAACTCAGTTAGATCTAAAACATAATTAGGAGTAAGAAGGAGGAAAATGGAAAGTAGCAGAATTTGGTAATTAAATTTTATTTAGCATTTCTGTATTGTTAGCAAAATAAATAATGCGTGGAATGACATTATAAAACAATTGCTATATGTTTTACTGCTTCACAACAATACAGAATATTAAGTAAGATTATTTCACAGAATTATTCTATCATCCAAATCTTTCCCTTGCGTTTTCAAATAGCGTCGCAATATAATAACAGAAAATATAAAATGTTATAGTATATAGTATCATAACCAATACAAAATAGTATTACGAAAAACGCTAGATAATATTAGTTTTCATTGAATCTAACGTTAAGTAATGCAGAAAAAACAGAGACCTTTTGTATCTTTCTAATATTCGAAAATTATGCAAGTTAACGTTAGATTTTTCTGGTTTTCTATTGATGTTATCTAATATTAGTGCTACTTGAGATGTGTACGAAATACCCAATCATCATCTTAATATTATTTAACTGAAGAAAACTAAGAAGACGGTCCTCAGAAAAAGGTAAGTGATCTTACCTTTATTTAGTACTGATATATTTAAAAAACAATAATACAATATAGATTAAGCATATTTTGGCCACCGAACAGGGACCAAAAATGCTTTGGTTCGGGAGCGTATTAGTATCTCTTGTATTAATTGGTCCTTGTTCGGATGCCATTAAGAGTTTTCTTATTTATTTTTGATTAGAAATTTGATTATATAGCAACTTAAAAAGTAATTCGTTTAAGATTTTATGAAATTAAGATAAAGAAATTAAAACAAAAGTGGTCATTAACAACTAAATAATTAATCGAAAATGTATATCAGAACAAAAAGTTTACTTTCGATGAATTGGATGAGTTAATGTCTGAATTAATGTTAAAACAAGAACATTTGATCGAAATTGATCTCGAAATTAAGAAGGGTATTACGGACTTAGAAGAAATCGATACAGAAATTATAAAAGGTGATGTACGAAGTAAAAGCATATTGAAAAGAAAAATATAAAAAAATCTCTGCAGCATCTTCTGATTTCTGAACCAAAAATAAATACTAAAGTGAGAATAAATGAAATTCTTCCTGCGAATTCTTAACAAAGAATTTTCTGGCGATTCATCGGACTTTACGATCAATACGAATCTGGCATAGATAAAAATACTCATCTGTCGAAGTTTAATTACTTGAAAACGTATTTATTAAGATTGGCCTCAGATGCGATTAAATTATAACAAATAATAATTATGTATCAGTAAGTGAAACATTAAAAGAACGCTTTGACAATAATTAACTCCCATGGACAGAAATTTTATATAAAGGAAGCTTTCTGATTCTTGTCAAACCAAAATAATGAACATTTGGAAATCAATAAAGAAAATAAAAGGGTTTTACTCTCTGCTATACTTATTAAATTACTTCTCTCAGACATAGTGTTAGAAATAACTAAAAAATATAGCAACGATGAAAGTATCAGATATTCAAGAAAGTTTATAAACGGTCAGTCAGTTTGTGATCAGTCAAGAAAATGTCACGGCCTTGAGTTTGTTCATAACACAAGATTTAGAATATTTCCAATTTCATTCTTCAAAGCGTAGAAGTAGAGTGGAATTCGAATAAACAAAATAAAAACCGCATTTCGACGGCGTCAGGATTATTGAATAAATCGAGTAATAACAATAATAAGAAAAATATTTCTTGCAGTAACTATAGACATAATTTAAGGGATTGTGATAAATTTGAAATAAAAGAAATAAATGAGAAAAGGGATATTCTGAAGAGATGCGGTTGTTGCTTTATTTGATTTTGGATTGGTCAACGGCTAAAATATGTAGTTTAATAAAATGCGATATACATTTTATTATATGTTTATGTGTCTGAAAAAGAAAGTGGATAGTAAAGAGGAAAATAGGGTTTCACCGAATGAAACTTGTAATCAAGAAGTATTAAGGCAAATATTTACTCTTCGCTAAATAAACGGACATTTAGAGAAGTTGGAGGTTGGTGGATGCTCAAGAGACGTAAGTATGTGTTCTTGTGAATGAAAAGTGAAAGTTCTTTGATCGTAACCGTTATGATCAAGGTGAGTGGCCGCAAATCGTTCTAAGAGGATTGATAGACACGGAATCCCCAGAAGTCGTATATTTTAAAAGAAACAATAAATAAGATAGGTTACGATCCAATAGGGAAAGAAAACTTAAATCATTTTCTTTCCGGTGGATCACAAGAAATAATTCAGCATAATGAATAAAATAAAAATTTGAATAACTTAAATTGGGATTATTTTTATAGTTCTGAAGTTTACGACAAGGAAAAATATACAGAAATTCCTAAAACGAAAGACGGTTCGTAGATGAAAGAAGCAAATAAGATTGGAATTAAATTTTGCGTCTACAAAAATATTGAAGGTTTGAATTCAAAAAGAAAATATCTTAGTCATCTGTCTACTAAGTCGATGTCATCTTACTATCTTTTAATATAATTTGTAGAATAGTAAGATAATAAATGTTTACTAAAATTTAATGAGATATGCACGAAATACTCACCCTATTTAACTGAACATAACAAAGACGGTGGTCCTCAGAAAAAGGTTAGGGAACTTACCTTTTTTATGTATTGATATAGTTAAAAAACATGAATACGATAAATAGAACACTATAAAGTTAAAAGATATATTAAAGTTAAAAGATATATTAAAGTTAAAAGATATATTAAAGTTAAAAGATATATTAAAGTTAAAAGATTTAACCCACAATAGGCTTCACTATTTATATGAATTTACGATATAATTTTTATCAGTAATCGTAAATGATTATGTCACTGGTCTAAAGGAAATATGTTCGACAAAAGATTCTATAAGTGAAATGAGGATTCACTGAATATTTTTTTCCATAATTTATTACAATGTATCTATACTTTAAAATGCCTTATCATTTTTAGTTTCTAAAAATAAAAATTAATTAGAGTAACTTGATCAATGCTTATGTAACGATATGTATTATAAATAAAATAATTTTAATACAGCAGTATAAACATTAATTTATATTATTCATAAAATAAAAATAAATTAATATAAATTAATATTTAAATAATATTAAAATATTATTTTAAACAAATGAGACTAGGAAATAATCGACATCTCTTTCTTCTTAAACGTTAAAAGAAAGCATAGATATAAAGTCCCCTATATTAGTCCCTGAAAGAAAGTATTGTTACTGGAAATGTCCCTCGCTAAAAAAATAAAATAAATAGCAAAAGAACAGATAGTTAAATATAAGAGGTTAATAAGGACGCTATCCTTTCACTATACACTGTAATAATGAATAAATATGAGATGAATCTATATCCTGAAAATAATCAAGTCTTTAGCAAATTTACTTAGTAGAAGATTAATTGTTTTCAAAGAAGAGTAAGAAAATGATAAATGACTATGTTAATACACTATTGGAGTAAATAAAGACACCCTTTTTGTAGAAAAATTAATTCAGTGTCACTGAAATAAACACACAAAAAAAATTCATTCAAATACAATGTTTTTTTAAGTGTTCTATACTAAGGAAAATAATGTATTTTATTCCATATTATACAGTTTACAAGACGATTACTGTTTAACTTTCTTTTTATTGACACACGGAGAAAGAAATTTCGAGAAGAATTACCTTACTATATGACAATGAAATTTCTGTTAAAAAAAACCCCATCATTCTGTTAAATAAAACCAAATTATAAGGTTCTATGAATGGTCGAAGTCTTTTAGTAATTTTTCTGTTCATATGATAACAATTAGCTGGGAATTCTGGCATATAAAATTATAGTTCTTATTACCCCACATTTAGTAAAAAATACAAAACTAAAAAGTAAATGTAACCAAATAAATGGTTTTTATGCTTATGCTCTAAAGCATTATGATAAAATTACCATATTTAATCAAGTTTATAAAATTTTATCATAAATTTTTAAACCATATTTTATTGTTAATTTTACCACAATTATTATGAAAAGTCCTTCGGTAAAAAGTGTCGAGCTTTCCAGTGTTCTAATACCTCCGAAAACATGGCAAATTTGACCATATTCAGGTAGTTTTAACCATACATTTTTCCAAGTACACTACTTTATTAAGAGCTAAACGATTATAATTATTAAAGACTTACTTCTTGCATCACTGACTCTAATAAATTTTAACAGTCACATAACTATAAACAATTTTGCCTCTCGAAAAAGGTTGAAAATTTAGTGTTTTGGGATATATTTTTGATTAAATACTTTTAATTCTTAAAAGTCTGTTAGATTTTAAATTAAATGAAACCATAAAAACTTATTGTAATTTTCTTTTATACCTGATTCAAAAATTTGAAAACGAATTTGAAACGATTTTTCTCTTTGAAGTTTCTACTAATCCCAATTAATTATTTTTATTTTACTGTTCTTTTTAAATTAAATTTAGATTTATAATCCTACTTAACCCAAATACGGTCTACTTTTAAAATTCATTTTATTCTTTTGTGTGGTATATACGAAAATATCAGAAGAATGTTTGCTCAAAGTGAGGCACTTTACATAATACAAATGAGCAACCAACGCTATTTTTTTTTTTTCAATCTACTTCTTTCAAAAATATATTAATCAAGCTTAGTTTTAATTTCAAAACATGACTAATGAAGGGAAAAAGATCCCATCTTTAAAAACCTTTTATTTAATTCTTCTTTTTTAATGATTTAATTTTATCCTTGACCTATTTTTTAGACATTTACACAACAATCTGACATTTTTTTATCAATCTTCATTTTTAAATCTAGCTTTACCTTTATATTTTACGACTCAAGAATAAAAATGATTGAAAAAATGTTTATTAAGAGAAAATAAAAAATTACTTTTTATTTCGGAACTTAATTAATGGGCAGCTGAAGCGTAGGTAAAATATATTCTTTGATTCAATAAAATTTCGACGCGACATTAGCGAATATTGTCTAGGATCTTCAAAATTATTCAGGGTTATTTCATTTTTTTTTCCAATTACCAGCATATAATTAGTGCAATTAAAAATTAGAAATATTCTTTTTTTCTAACATTACATGAAATATGCATGATTTAAAAGAATTAAAACGAAATATTTAATACAATTAACTGTTTCTTGATTTTTTGAAATAAAAATCCGTCATAATTATATTTTTAATTTTATTAGAAAAATGTATAACTCATGTTTTAAACATAAAAGTGGAAATTGCTATTAGCTTAAAAACTGACGCCAAAAGTAAAATAAAAAGACCTGAAGATAAAAGTTTTGCAAATATCATTACTTGGTATATAATGATTTAATAGTATTTTTTATAATCAAATTTTTACTTTTTTATCGCTTCCATTGTTAGAATAACTCACAATACTATGACTCATGAATCACAAAATAATATTTAAAAGAAATAACCATATAACTTTTATCCCAGCTTAAATCTTAAATGAAAAACGAATGGGGTCCATTAAGTTAGTCATTGTTACACTGCAAAAATTTTTGACAATTATTCAGCCCTAATGCAAACCGTTCCTATCAATTGAGTTTCAATCTTAATAAAACTTTCTCAGTGCTTTCTAGAACTAAATGCCTAAATTCTGAGTAAAATTGAAATAATTATATTCATCTCCCTATTCGGTTATCTTGAAAATGGTTAAATTACCAATGGGTTCCTTTCCTCCTCTTTAACAGCCTTTTCTTTCTACCATTCGCGCCATTTTATTGCTGTTTTATTTTCATTGAATCGAAACTATATTCTGGTAAATTCTTCCATAAAAAATTATTCATCTTGACTGTTGCTTAGCCTGAAATTCATTTTACCAGATATATTTCAGTCATTTTTTCACGCTGTCATTTGATGTCCCTTCGTCTTATGCAAATAATATCATACATTATATTTTATTTTACAGCCGTCGTTGAACGGTCGATCCACTTTTGTGTTTACGGCTACCAATGTTCAACGCCGTAGCCTCGTAATTTTGAACCCAATCTAGAAGACAAGGGAACTCTAAAAGCAAGTATTGGGAGAAACTTTGCCTTCGTAGAGGATTTATTCATGGAATTAACCCGCGATTGCGTTATTGGAGGGAAAAACTACGAAACCCTCCCACAGTTATTCTGAAGGCAAGGGGACTTTAACCTATAAACCATCTACCACTGAGGATATTATAAGTCAGAGCTGAAATCGGTGCGAGCCGGGTGCGGTAATCGTATCCACCAGCCATTGCTGGGATTTGAACTCTGTTCACTTTTATGGGAAGCGAACGCTTTATCCCCCGAGAAACTACGACTCTATACATTATATTTGAACAAAATATATTAGTTAAAAATTAGAATTTTGATAAGAAAAATAAACTTTTAATGGGATATTGTGTTTTTCAAAAGAAGCGCGTTTCATCAGTTGGGTTAAACAGGAAATTATATTTATCGCTATGGAAATGTAATGACAAGCAATTATGTGACATTTTTTTAATATTTTTTACCACTCAATAACTAATAAATAAATAATCATCACATTCATTTCAATGTAAGTTTTTAATCTCGTTCAAAATTGCAATATGAGTTCCAATAATCCATTGTGGAAAGATAATTTTTATAAATGAGTGGTTTAATTACAGTGGCGCTCACGTACTTAAGGACATGTCTTTATGAAAAGTAAAATCCAAAATTTAGTGTTCACGCATAAGTTTATTGAATTGATAATTATGTATTGGAACAAATAACTTATTTTTAATATATTTTCACAATGAAAATCGTTTATCTAACTGTTATACTTAAATTATGTAACATTTTAGTAAAAATATGCATTCCGCATACTTAAGGACAAGCAAATAAATATTTCTTAATCGTTAATAAAATTAATAACAATGTAAAAAATGTAACAAAAAATAAAGATTTGGAGCTAGTATTTAGTCGGTAAGCCTTTTGCGGCAATTACTGCTTCACATCTACGAGGCATCGAATCTACTAATCTTTGACATCGCTCAGGAGGTATAGCTGCCCAGCCTTCTTGGATACATTTCCATAAATCACCTAAATTTTTTGGTTTTAGCTGTTTCACATATTTATCCAAATCTATCCACAGCATCTCGATCGGGTTGAGATCTGGAGATTGGGAAGGCCACAGCGAAACCTCAATTTTCTTGCTTGACAAGATGGCCTTCGCAGTTTTGCTCGTGTGCTTTGGATCATTATCGGTTTGCATGATTGGTTTTCTTGAGCGAAGTTTCCTGTAATAAGGCAGAAAAACAGTCTTGATAATGTCCACATACACATGCTGATCCATGATGCCTTCGACTTTGTGAATTGGACCACATCCTGAACGTGTCATGGCACCCCACACTATCACCGAGCCCCCTCGACCTTTAACAGTCGATTTTGGACACCGTACATTAAATTCTTCACCGACTCGACGCCTAACATAACTTTTGCCATCTGAGCCCATTCTGTTGAACTTCGATTCGTCTGTAAATATAACTCGATTCCAGTCGGCCGATGTACCAGTTTCGGTGTCTTTTTGCAAAAGCTAATCGAGCTGCTATATTCTTCTTTGACATCAACGGTTTTTTCCTGCATACGCGACCCATAAGCCGAAACTCATTTAAACGCCGTTTGATGGTATTATTGCTTCCCTGCTTGCCTGTTAATTCAGCAAATTCTTTTCTGATGTCCGGGGCGGTTTTGTGACGATCAGCTTTAGAAATTCGATGAATAATTCGATCTTCTCGTTCGGTAGTTTTGTGAGGACGTGGCTCTCGGGATGCTTTCTCAATACTTTTGGTCACTTGAATAGATTTCAATGCTTGGAAAACTGCTGTTTTTGATAATTTTAACCGCCTACTAATCTCTCTAATACTTAAACCTTCTTTTCTCAGATTCGACATCTCTGTTCATTGCTAATATTTTTACCTTTACTCATAATAATGTTGAAATTTGTACTAAAAAAAGGAAAAAAAAATATTAATATAATGTTTTAAAGCATCAAACAAAGATAATGTAGTAAATTACACTTACATTGATCGATAAATTGATTGTAATCATTCAATAATTCATGATTAGACAAACTGTCCCTAAGTATAAGAAACTTAACAAACTATATTTTTTAATTGAACTTTTATGAAACACTTGTGAACACGAATGAATTATTTGAGGATTGAAGTTCAACTAAGGTAGAATTCGTCATTATAGATATCTTGATCAAAACATACATAATATTCATCCAATATAATGACGCATTTATTTTGAAAACATAGTCCTTATGTACGTGAGCGCCACTGTAAATATAAAATCAACTTCTTTTTAAGAATACGTTTTGTTACTAAAGTGGTGCATGCTAAAGTTGCATTGAACAACATTTTGTCACTAAATGTCTTGAAATATCTTAACACACATCAATGTTTCCTAGAAAATATAGTTTAATTTTAAATACTAATTAAAAAATAAGTACTAAACACATGAAATAAATGACTGGAAACTATCTCATCCATTATGGAACTAATTGCGCAATCTTGTTTTAAGTTATTTGTTTTGAAAGATACAATGCTAGTTAAAATAAGTATCAGAATAAACTGAAAGCACATCGGTATTTAAATCAAAATATTTTTGAAAATCATCTATACATGCCAGTGATGCTTTTATCAGGCTTATAAAGTTAATATTGACTGGGAAATTTATTTAAAAGACCAACATAGAATGAGATACACAGAGTTAAAATAGTTCTTATTGCAACACATGTAGTTAAAAAATACAAATGTAAAAAGTAAATTTAACCGAATGAATGGTTTTATGTCATGCTCTAAGATATCATGATATAATTAACAAATTTTATTACCTATTAGAAAATCATAATTTACTGTTCATTTTACGAAACAAAATACCAAGACTCTACGGTAAAAATGAGCGCTATTTTAGGTGTTCCAATGCAGTCAGAAACATTTTAAATGTTACCATATTCTGGTGGTTTTTATCATGCTTTTTTTTCTCGATGCACTACTTTACTAAGAGCTAAATGATTAAAATTATTAAAGACTTACTACTTACATCACTGATTCTAATAAATTTTAACTGCCAGTTAACTATAAACGTCACTCTAAAAAAATGAAAATTTTGTGTTTTGGGGTAAATTTTTGACTAGATACATTTAATTCTTTAAAGTATTTTAGATTTTAGAAGAAGCTTAAAAGAGAAAACATAAAGATTCCGTCTCCCACCTTTTTTAATTTTATTTTACAGGCTTCAAAATTTATTTTTAAACAAACATAAAAAATAACGATTAAACAAACTGGAAACTATTTGAACAACTACAAACTATTTGAGTTAAACTGCTTAAGAACATAACGACAAATTAGATGCCTTCAGTTGCGATACTTTAATGTTTATAGAGGTTTAAGCAATTAAACGTCTCAAAACTTTTAATGTGAAGGGAGGTAGATAAAATGAAACAATTCCAAGCGAATAATTTAAAATCCCAGGTCTTTCTTTGGTAATAAACCTTACTTACGAAGCAATGGGTTCATTGAACAAGAAGAAACGATGAAGGAGTCTTCAAGGAAAGATTCCTAAACCCTTCTTGGAAAAGTCCTAGTCAAATAAATAAATTTCTGTGAAAACATTTCAATTAATTTCTTTGCTGGAAATATTTAAGCTGAAAGTGCTTTGGAATTCATTGCAACAAATTTAAAAGTTTTCAATTAAAAACCAGAATTTTTAAAATTTATTTTGAAATTAATATTAACTACATACCAAATATTTTTAATGATTATAATATAGTCATATAATTTAGTAGTATAATATAGTAAGTTAATAGTTATATAATATTGTAATAATAATAAATTTGTATATATATATACATTATAATAATTTTGAATTGGCTTTTAATAGTAGTAATTTTAGATCAAAATCTGTGCGGCGAAACTATTAATATTTAATCACATATTTGTAAGTGAATAATTTTAGACATAAAATTTTTCAATCAGTTAAGAGTTTATTTTTAATTGGTGGCATATTGAACAAAATTTCTTTAGAACACTTCATCAAATTCTGAACTTTTCTATATCTTAACAAATTGGATTCCGTTCTGCTATTTATTAATAAATGTTTGCGCATAAATTTGTTATAAAAATTTACTAGAAGAAAGAAGAAAGAATCTACCAAACAGAGCTGTATAAAATATTAAAATTTGTAGTTAACAATTGTTGAAAAAAAACTATTAGCACAGATTTTCAATTGTTACTAAAATATGAAAAAATATTTAAAAGAGATTTAACGACGAGCACTCATTTTAATGAATTGAGTAATAATAATTTCAATAGAATATTTGTCTCACAAATTTGAAACAAAAAGCGCTCATTCACGTGGCTCAAAGTTGAATTACATAAGCCTTCTTTGGGAAAAATGTTCTTAACCAAAACAAACACATACCATTATAAAAAATAAAAACGATTCTTGACATCTTCATTAAATCAATTATAATTTGTAATGATTAATTTTCTTTCATAAAAGATATGCCTTTCGTAATCAGAAGAGACGGGGAAAACTATTATTTCGTTTTACACTCTTAAGTTACAAACAATGCCACGCAATAAATATGGTACAAATGTTTGATGAAACACACAAAAACCTCAATAATTTTTTTTTAAAGGAAATATTTAAATCTTCATTATAAGTTAATTAAAAGTAGAATAATTAATTTTGTTTAATATTGTTTTTAACTCATTATGTGTGTTTTTAAAATAGTTCCATTATTTGCAGCACATATTATTTCATTATCCTGATATTTGATTTGAATATCAAATTTTTAAAAAAATGCATTATAAATAGATCAATCAATATGAAACAAATTTTAAATGCATCGACCGATGGTTTAAAAAATATGTGAACCGAATATATTAACCGAAATTATTATATTGGTTTTAATAATAAATGAAATGAATTAAATATTATCAATTAACCCTAAATTAAATACTTTGATTATTCAAAACGTACAATCAAAAATTAAATTATATTTTATTATCTTTCCAAACTTCAAAATTTGATTTGCAGTTAACAAAATGTTTTGTTTTTGGAACGGACAGAATTCAAATAAAAGCTGCTTTATGCTCCAACTTCCAAATGATGATATATTTATTATTCAAATCACACAAAGTTGGTAACATAAAAAATAAAAGAAACACAAACATATATATGTTTCACTTGTAACGCATAAAACGTTTTTAAAGTATCCCCCAAACAGTTTTGTTCAATTCCTTAAATGTGTGATTTTTTGAAATATTTATCAAAACTATTTCTTTATGTTAAGGGGTATTAAAAAACGTTCCATTCTATCATGCAGGGCAAAAATGGTTTTATATGTCATAATTTAGTAATCGTAATCTATTTGACCTTATATACGTGTGGAACTAAATAGAAAGGAGTAAACAGAATTAGTATAGAAAAATAATGCAGATTAAATCTCATAATTACATAGTAATTTAACATTAACTCATACTTTACAACTCAGGTTATTAAACTCAGGATGTAAAAAGGAAGATATCACCGGGATCGAATTTCATTCTAATGACCGGATTTTAACGAACTAAGTGTCAATCTTAATGGTTTCTGGGGAGGACTTTAAATATGCTTATTAACTAATGCCTACTATTAATTAAGTTACGAAATCAGACACAAAAACGTACTTTCTTTGAGCAAACGTATATTGTTTATACATATTTTGATTTCTGACAGTTAAAATATAAGGGTAGCCGCAATCTGGAAATTTTGGTTCCAATAGTTCATAATAATAGGAGAGCGGATAAAAGTTTCGTCCCCTTAATGTTTTAAAAACTTGTTTTCTTTTCGATCATATCTTTATAACTAATTTCGCAATTAAAAAAACCCCATTCATTAAACTCATTTAACCAAATATAATTTCGTAAAACAAAAACAATTCTTTATTATTTTTTATCATTTAATTTTATAATGCACGAAGAAAAAAAATTGAATTATAAGCTTTATATTTTTTTATTATATAAATCTAAGTAATTTTCTTTCGTGAAATCTTAAGTTTCAATTTTTTTTATTAAGTAGAAGTTTAGAAAAATTAAAACTAGTTATGTTAAAAAAATAATTGGGTGACAAAGAAAAAAATACTTAAATGGAGTTTTAAGTGCCCAAATGCGGTAAACATACAAGGAACTTGATTTATGCAAGAGTAGCGTAAATTTCATTTTTAAATTTTTGTTATTTTGATTCAAGATTATTTTTTTTTTTAATTATAAAATACGATGTTTATTTTTAAGTCGTTTGCTAATTTATATTTAATTTTGTAAAGAGAATGAAATTGAATAAAATATTATATTTAACGAATGTCAAGTTTTTTAAAAACATGTTTCTGATTAAATGTGGTTATACTTCTTTTATTTTACTTTTTATTTGATTTATTTGATAATCTCAATAATATACATACACATGCATAGATTTTTAATAACATATTTATCTATTTCTTCGATAAATATTTTATTATTATTAATCAATCACAACTTAAATAAATTTATATTAAAGATATATATATTTATAAGAGGTACTGTTATGTTCTTTTTAATCTAACTCTAATGACGTCAACAATGATTTTCTGCAATAGTGTTGATGTATTAAAAGTCTCTATAAAAAGTTTGAAGATGAACATATAGAACTAGTCACAATTTTTAAGCGTCTTAAAATAACTCAGTATCTGATATAACGTCTTAATGTCATAATTTTTGAATTGAATTATATGGCTACGTGTGATTAACAAAACCATTTTACCAATTATTTCATAATATTTTAATGTTTTTCGAATTTATTAGGCTACCACGTAGTTTAATTTCAGATAATTACCTAATCTATTTTGTTTTACTTTTATTAGTATTTCACAAGATTATTAATAAAGTTTCTCTTTCAATTAATTCTTGTACTTAATACTTTTCAAAGTCTCAGAACTATAGCAAGGAGAGAAGAAATTAGCTACAATTTGCTAAATTAAAATTACTCGATGCAAAACATCTGACTGACAATATCACTCCCTCTTTCATGAAATTATTTATTTATGTAAAAACACATTATTTTCCGAACTAGTTTCGAAATTTCAGTGTTTAAATTATGAATATTATGAGTGTTAGTGTGTCAATGATTCGCATAGGATTCAATGATTCGCCTTATCTTGTAAAACAAATTAGGAACAACTTATAATTTTCCGTTTAATACGTAATGGTTTATGTATTTTTGACAGGTAAATAAAGGGGCCAGTTATACTATAAAATGTTGCCAATGAGAATAATAGGACAGTAAAAATAGAGTGCTATAAGAAAGAGCGAGTTATAATTTTTGAAAACTGTTTTCAATATTGTTGAGTCATTTGCTGGCCATGTGATTTTTCATTTATTGGCCAAATTCATGCGGTAATTTAACATCTTAGGATCTCTTTTCTTTTCTTCTTGTTTCCTTAAAAAAGATTTTTTTAAATTCAAAGATTAAGACAAGCAAGCGTACGTCCTGAAGAAAAAATATTTTCAATTATATCTCTATGTCTTACATTTTATACATGCAATTTTACATTTTGGGAACTTTTTTTTGCATTTTTTGGTAATTTGATTTAATAGTTGAAGTTGAACAGTCTATCCAATTCTGATTTTACGACTATTAGTATTTAACATTCCGTAGCTTTGTAATTTTAAACCAAACCCAGAAGACAAGATAACTCCTGGATCAAGAATGCATACAATATATATATATATATATATATATATATATATGAAATTATTAAAAACTTAAAAACAAATAGTTAATTAAACACTAGAAAAATAATTAACAAAAATATATAATCTTGTTATAAGCTCGCACGATTAAATCCGCCCGCAAAAATAGTGATTTCTAATATTTTATTAATCTAGCCAAAGCAAAATATATCTATGGCTCAACTCCCCCTAAAATGGACATGATGAAACTTTCAACTTCCATAAATTTGTTTAAAATTTTCAATATTAACTAAAATGTGTACTATTTTATATTTTAATTAAAAATAATGAAATTTTTTTCATTAGTTTGCTCATTTAAACTAATTAAGTGACACTCTGTCTGTGTGGAAAGACTATGTCAAAAATCTTTTTGTTTCATGGTTTCGTGTTGCTAAACAATTAATTTTGCATATTTCTAAACTTATATATATATATATATATATATAATAATAGCTATTATTGACAGTTTTTACCAGCAGAAAGTGTTCACTAATCTTCATCATAAAAGGTAAGCATATTTAATTTTACCCTTAATTATTGTCTCACCCGCAACAGAAAGTTATATTTTATAACTCTTAATTACTTAAAATTTCGATGAGTGTAAGTTTTGATAGTCTGAATTTTTATTTAAAATACTTTGAATTGCTGTTGAATTACAGACCCAAAAACAAATTACTGAATGTTTTAATTAAAGTTATTGAGCGTTGCGGATGTGATATGTTTCTGCTGCTGGTGTGAAATTTATTTTAAGTAATTTTATTTATTTTATGTAACTAAGTCCAAAAATTCTTTTTAAAATGAAAACAAATGTAATTTAAGCAAATTTATATGAATACAATATGCTGGAAAATATGAAAATGACAACAGTAGCTATATCCTTTGCTCTAATTGTGTCAACGCAGTAATTTAAAAATTAGCCTCTTTTGAGCATGTGACACTGCTCACAATTGCTTATAACTTCAGTTTGTGTTGAATCGTTGTTGCTTCTACAGGAAAATATTTGTGTAAATGATATATGACTAAGAAAATAAATTATATGGTAAGAATTCTGTTAAATTAAAAGGAAAAAACAATAATGTTTTAAAATATACATGTATGATTTGATTGGTTATTTTATAGCATTTTTTTTTAAATATTCTTTAAAATAAATAAAATAATACGAGCATATTTCTTGTCTATTTTTACTTATACTAAATAAAAAAAGAAATGAGCAAAAAAAATCTTTGAAATGTTAGAAAATTTGGTATAAAATGCATATCTTGACTTAGACAAAATGTAAGAATTAACTTTTTCTAAGCTGACACATTTAGAATCATTTCTATAGAAATATTTACATTTTTTGTTACATATTTATTTTTTGATTTTAGGCGCTATATTTATTCATTTTTTTCGGAAAAAAGAACAGCACAGAACAAAATCCACGGAAACTCCCTTTTCTATGCAGAACATCTACAAAAGAGAGAGATAAAAGCAAGAAAGAAATACCCTCAGGCAAGAAAGAAAAACAGCGACAAAAGCAGAAAGCGAAATTAATAATATTACTTTTTGATATTACTACAGTATCATTCATTAATATATTAATTTAAAAATATCTGCTTTGTAAATTTCATTATTTCATAGGTCATTCACGTCATTCACGTCATACACGCAGCAAAAACTTATTCTACACAATCAAGAATTAAGAAAGTAATTTACTTTTTTAATAGAATTCTCATATAAACATTATATTCTAATGTAAAGAAACACAGTTAATAGAATTCTCATTTAAACATTATACATAAACTACATTTGCGAAGAATATATTAACTTAGAAGCAATTCGCCAACTTCATTATCATTAATTTGATGAAATTACAAAATTAATGCAGTGATTTTCAATAAACTATTCCAAAAATTAAGGTACAATGCAACAATTTATGCAAAAATTGATGTAACTTTTATGCTAACTACAATTTTGTTATTCCTGATCGTTTTCCGATTCAATGAATTTCATAAGTGAAAGATTCATAAGTGAAAGATATCATTTTCAGCTTCTTGAATAGCATTCTAAATATAAAGATATTAATTATTTTTTATTTCACAAAAAGTATTTTCAGAAACTGGAAGAGTAAAAAGAAAAGAAATTATTTTTCTGTAAGAATTCATCTGACCGTTAAGTCATTTTCTTTTCCACGATTTTAATGCAATTTCCTTGAGAAAGTGGGTGCAACTACCTTTCATGTTGATAAAAATTAAAAAGTAACAAAACATATATTATTTCGGAAACGTTTCCTATATAGTTTCCCGAGGAAAAGGCAAGTTTGAGAACTATATTTTCCATGAAAAAATTTATTTGTTTTATTCAATGCTTTTCTCTTGTTTCTATATATGATATAATTCTATATAAATACTTTATTCTTTCTGAATATATAAATCTATAATGATACATTTATTGATTTATTGCTGTCTTTAAGAAATACTAACTGTTCTCAAAAATAATTTTATTTTTCCACATTTTTCAGATTGAATCCTACCCACATACTTTGGGGGTATCTGAAACAATTGAAAAATAAAAAGTATGTTATTCAGAAAAAATGCGTTCTTCTGATACATCTGACTTCGTAACTTAAATTATTGCATGCTCTAGTTAATTAGCATATTTACGGTATGTCACTTGAAACATTTGGGAATGCATCTTTGTATGCTAATGTACTGAAGTTGGGAAAAAATTAACGAAATGTTTTTATTTCGTAACCGATATTCAAAACAAAAATAAAATTTATTTCCAATATTAACTTTTTTTGCATAAATCACCTGTTAAAATTAAAAATCAACTCAAAATTGTGCATGTTTTAAGTGATTCTTTAAGAATAGGAAATTAAGTTTACGAGTTTCTTTAAAAATACTAACGAACATTTTTGACTCTCTTTTATTTCACCCAAAATAAGAAAAAAAATGATTCTATAACTATCTAGATTTTATAATTTTTCATCAAACACAGTTTCTATAAATTATATGAATACCTGCATGCATAGACCAGTTAAAAAACTATATTTTATAATATACTATTAAATGCTAACGTACGTCTTTTAATGTAAGAGTCTCACTTTAAGTTTTTCTTTAGTTGAACAGAAAATTATTTGAAATAAATGTTTCCAAATCTAATTTTAGTATTTCGAGTGACAAAAGAAAGCACATTCCCTATATACATTCAAGTGAATGTTCTTGTGCAACCCATGTTAAAGCGAACATTTTTTATATACCTTATGTTAGGAAATGGATTTTCAAAACTCTTTTGTTTTAGTATTTTTGTTAAAATATACGTCTTAAAAAATTATTTTTCCTCTTTTTTTTATAGTTTTCTGAAAATTTATATTCACTTTTCATTACATTTTTTCACATTCTAGAAAAAAATTTCTTAAAATTCAATTGTAGAATTTTCTATTTCTTTTAAACTTGTTAGAATATGCTTCATATCTATAATAACAAAAAAAGTAAAGCAATTCAGTTTTTTCTGTAAAAAAGGGTTAATCAAATTTGCTTATTTTAACATAAACTGAAATTATACACTTGACTTCACCTAAGCATTAAATCTAAATTTTACTGGCTCAGAGATTTTATTTTTGTGAAATGGTTTTATTGAAAGCAAATTGCCATGTTTTAGGGGAACCAATACGCCACAAATTTTAGTTTAATATTTGTTTGGAAGGTTTATTTGACATAAATAAAGAGTTTTCTTCGGAACTAAACTCTCCAATAAAATGGCTTTACTATAAAGAAATGGGTTTAGTTTGAAATAAACTTTCTGGATCTCTTAAGTTAACTTACATTTTGCCGTTAAAGTTTCTTCAGTTCGAAAAATAAACAAATAATTGCACAAAGATTAACTAGTGTTTCTTAGAAGGCTTAATCGAAACATATTGTGCCAATGTGAATTGATACCGATTTCTTTTTTAATTTTTGTTAAACCTTTGTTTCGTACAGAAAATATTTTAGAGACATATTTAATATCATTAAATTAATAAACTGTTCTTTCTCTTTGGCTCTACCAATTTTTAGATCTTAGAATAAAGGAATTGGCAATTTTTCTTGACTGCAATGTGTTAATCTATGAACTAATGAAACGTTTATCACTTTGATCGAAACTTTTTGTACTGAAAGTAATACTACATGGTTTTTAAGATTGCTACCCCTTAGCAGTATTTGCGAGTTTATATAATCTACAAATTCAAAAATTTTCATTAAAATTTTTTACTAGAGGGTAATCAAAAATATTGCCAAATTTTATTTTTAGCTATAGAATTTGCCACTAACTGATTAATATTGTGAAGTAATATAGTGAGCTTTTTTCGACAGCTCATTACTTAAACATTCATACTAAGACGACTAATATCTCGGATTTGATCTAGATATTTTGGAATAAATATATCCGCCAATACATTTATCCAACAAAAGAAACAGTGCTAATTAAAGAAAAGCGCAGATTGTCAATGTCCTTTAATAGTGAAACTCTCTAGTTAATAAAGGAAAATGTTTTTTCCTCTTTTCTTTACACAGTTGGGTTTTACTCATTGGGTCACGATATCATCATTAAATAGTTATCGATATTGTTGATATTTTTTGATATTTATCATTTGTCGATAATTCATTGAGCGATATAAATCGTGGTACAATATTTATCATATTCATGATATATCGTAAGAATATAAAAAAGTTTTTTCATATTTTATAACCGTCGTTGAACAACCGAACCAATTTTTTGGGTTTACGAATACTAATGTTCAACTCCGTAGCCCTGTAATTTTGAGCCCTTTTTGATGCAACTAGCTCACATTTGTGTTACATGTCGAGGAAAACCGCGGGAACCTCACACGGTTAACCTCGCTGCAAGGGGACTCGTGATCCGTTCACCTCTGATGATATTTTACGTCAGCGCTGTGGTCGGTGCGAGCTGGGTGTGAAATTTGTATCGTTCAGACATCGCTGGGATTCGAACCAATTCGTCTCATTGGAAAACGCCCGCTCTATCCCCCGAGCCACCATAGCTCAATATACAGAACAAAAATATAAAAATACTTCAATACAAACTCTATGTAAACAATCTTTCTTTTAGAAGAAAATTTTGAACTGCAAACCTGTCACCTAAATTTGAAAAACCACGCTTGAAGGTTCTAGAAATGGAAGTTAGAAGCATCTTACTTTTTTCAATGCCACTATAATTAAAAAAGCGTTCGAATATAAATATTCGAATATTGCTAGTATTTAAATTAGAAAAAAAAGTTTTCAACACCCTCTCATCGTTTTGGTCGTTCCAAATTTTAGATGGTTGAAGATGACATCTTTTCAAAAAAGCTTCAAGCGCGATCCTTCAAATTGTACCAACAGTTTTGCCATGTAAAATCTTCATAAACATTTTCTAATAAAAGAAGAACTGTTTACATAGGGTTAATATAGAAGTGTTTCCGTAATTTTGTCAAACTCCAGCACTTTAATCATTATCGCGATAATAAAAAATCTTGGATATTTTACAATATATCGATATATTGCTCAGCTCTTATCACGAACTCTCTTCATTTCACAAAACTGAAACCTTTATTTATAATGGCACTATGCATCATTTTAAAATAAATAGCATTGATTGTGCTGGTTAAAATCTAACTTACCATAACAATATGAATAAAAGTTAAAAACTCACAACAATTATAAAAATAACATATTATTCGTTTAAAAGCATTATTTTCATAAAACGGAATTCTTTGAAAAATAACTTTATTATCTATACATTATGTTAAATATTTGATGAAATAGAACAAATCATATGTGAAATATCTATCATAAGTGAAAAAATCATGTTGCTCGCTATGCTAAACACAAGTTTTATATTACCTATAATATGTTTTAATTTTTTAATTATTGGGTTTTTTTAATCATGTCTTGGCCCGGTTTTGGGTCATGATTTTAACTACTTATTCGATTGTTTTAATGTGTGATGTCATAATGTTATTTTTAAGCTTTAGGACTATTTTAATTTTTCTTTTTTGTGATTTTATATCTTTTTATGTATTGTATTTTTTGATATTTTTAATTGTGTGAGGGCTCGTATTGGCTTTTAATTTTAACTGCTGACATTGTTATTATTGATATTGTGCAGGTAGGTTTTAACTTTTGAGCCACGGTTTGTATTAAATATAAGGGTCTGTTGACCTTATCTTAAGTTATAAAGTAATAAGGGTCTGTTGACCTATTTTTTACCATGACGTTATAAGGGCCTGTTGGCCCAAATACCTTTTACTTTTAATTCAATAATGGCCCAATTTTAGCAGATGCCATTGATGTTATACCTTTTTTGTGTTGTTACTTGTGATGTTGTATTGTTTTCTGTCGGGCTGTTGCCACTGACATCTGTGATTTTAAAATAATTGTTGTTGATATAATTGATGTCTTTATATTCGGGTCTGTTGACCTATTTTAATGATCTGTTGATCCACTGTATTCGGCGCATGGGCCTAATGGCTTAGGCCGCTGTAAAATTTCAAATTACCTATCATATGGACCAGTCCCTAAGTAGTAGAGTAGGAAAATAATTAGGAGAAAACAGGAATATTGTCATAAAAAATTAATCTTGGGCCAAATGTGGATGCCTGAAATTTGCCCACTCCTCCGAGGTGACCTTTAGCAGACATCTTAAATTTACTGAAAAGGGGATCAAAAGAGGGAAAACTTAAACTTCAATATAACAATATGTACTTTTCCATATGTGAGGTACTTTTCCATATGTATTTTTTAATAATAAATAGAATTATCTCAAAATCTAGTGGGTGGAAATAAAAGTTCAGAAGTTATGAGGAATTTAATAAAGCATTAAAAAAGTACAAGTACGTGATATTACACATTTGAAATTCCTATTTAGGTGGTATTTCCTATTTAGGTGTCAAGTTAGGTGGTATTTCTTACGTATTTTTTGACTCTTGATCGAATGAAATGAAAAAAAAAGTAGAAAGTATTATATAGTTCAAAGGTTATTAAAGTTTTTTCTTGTATTAAAAGTACAGATTTTTACTTATACCTATTTAATCCCCTGCCATTGCCCTATCGACATGCGAAGTACTGTTTTATTTTTACGATAAATTGAATGAGACCAGCACTAAGTAGATAAAACTAAAAGTATTGTTATATTTATATTACTAATAGTTAATTCTTTTTTGGTCATTAACCCATATAAATTCTTAACTATTTGTCAAGTGACTCGATTTTGGTGTCAAACGATTCCGATAAAATAATTATACAAGAAACAATACCTCACTTGTTTATATATTTTGCATTATAACCGTCGTTAAACACCCGACCCAATTCTGTGTTTAGGACTACCAATAATTAACTCCGTATCCTTGTAATTTTAAACCCAATCCAGAAGATAAGGGAGCTCTTGGATCAGTACCCCTAGAGGTACTGATTTGTTATGGGAACATGGAGGACTCTGTGACACGACAGATTTAACGTGTATCAGTCACCATTTACGACGCGGAGAGTCTTCAGCAGGCAAAGATCCAACCCACGATCTCTTTGACATGGTTCCAGTTCCCTACCAACCAGGCTCACCTGTTTATATAGTAGAGTTTAAATTTTTCTCAATCTCTCAACCTCAAGTAGATTCAAGAGGGGGGATAATGTTCAGTTCTGAGTGTCAAACTACAGGTGTCCATACTATGCACAAATCATATTATGCCCAAAACTGTAATGCTCCTGCAAAAACGGTTTTTCCAGTACTCTTAGGTTACCATCCAAAATCTTTCCATCAACTTTTAAACAGAATACAACGGAACCATCAATTCTAAGGAAATTTGACTATTTAAACAGATTCCGAGCCACAACAACATCGACAACTCTCCTCCAATCTATATATTCAAGAACTCTTACTTTCGCCCAAAAAAGGGGATCCAATTACATGTCCCCCAAAGTTAAAGTTATAAGTGTAGTGAGAAGAATTTATTCGTTAAACATTAAATGAGAGAATAGATAAAAAAAAAGAGACAATTCTGCATAAATTAACGTTGAATGTAAACAACGTGCCGTAACTCCTTTCTCTGAAGTAACAACATATTTGAGAAATAAATCAATACTCACTTCAAATGTACACAAAATAATGTGTAGCAGGAATTAATTATATTCAATTGCAAAAGATAAAATAATCATTTTTATTCATTTTTTACAGTCACAAAAGTAACAGGAAGTATTGGCAACAGAGTTGCCATTTAATAAAGTGTACCAATGTGGAAAAGAAAAAAACCTCAATACCAATGTGGAAAAGAAAACAACCTCAATACCAATGTGGAAAAGAAAAAAACCTCAATACCAATGTGGAAAAGAAAAAAACCTCAATACCAATGTGGAAAAGAAAAAAACCTCAATACCAATGTGGAAAAGAAAAAAACCTCAATACCAATGTGGAAAAGAAAAAAACCTCAATACCGATGTGGAAAAGAAAAAAACCTCAATACCCATGTGGAAAAGAAAAAAAACCTCAATACCAATGTGGAAAAGAAAAAAAACTCAATACCAATGTGGAAAAGAAAAAAAACTCAATACCAATATGGAAAAGAAAAAAAAACTCAATACCAATGTGGAAAAGAAAAAAACCTCAATACCAATGTGGAAAAGAAAAAAACCTCAATACCAATGTGGAAAAGAAAAAAACCTCAATACCAATGTGGAAAAGAAAAAAACCTCAATACCAATGTGGAAAAGAAAAAAACCTCAATACCGATGTGGAAAAGAAAAAAACCTCAATACCCATGTGGAAAAGAAAAAAAACCTCAATACCAATGTGGAAAAGAAAAAAAACTCAATACCAATGTGGAAAAGAAAAAAAACTCAATACCAATGTGGAAAAGAAAAAAAACTCAATACCAATGTGGAAAAGAAAAAAAACTCAATACCAATGTGGAAAAGAAAAAAAACTCAATACCAATATGGAAAAGAAAAAAAAACTCAATACCAATGTGGAAAAGAAAAAAAACTCAATACCAATGTGGAAAAGAAAAAAAAACTCAATACCAATGTGGAAAAGAAAAAAAACTCAATACCAATGTGGAAAAGAAAAAAAAACTCAATACCAATGTGGAAAAGAAAAAAAACTCAATACCTATGTGGAAAAGAAAAAAAACTCAATACCAATGTGGAAAAGAAAAAAAAACTCAATGCCAACGTGGAAAAAAAGTGACGAGGTTGAAGGTGGAACATTTGTTTCTTGAACTTGGCATAACATTGGTAGGAATAGAACATTTGTTAGCATTAGAATGTTTGTGCGTCCATTCCGGGTTTCGAAAAGTAGTTAAACTAGCCAAATTTGCCAAGAAGAAAAGAAGGCTGGTCGATACGAATTTCACAACCGGCTCTCACCGATCACAGTACTGACGTAAAATGTCTTCAATGGTAGACAGATCATAGATTAGTGTCCCTTGCCATCCGGCTAATCGTAGGAGGTAACGCGAATGTAACGCGAATGAGGTATAGTTTCATCGAAAAGTCCTCCACGAAGGCAAATTGCTTTCAGTTCCTAATCCAGGAGTTCCCTTGTCTTCTGGATCGGGTTCAAAATTACCAGGCTACGGAGGGTAACATCAGTAGTCATAAAGACAAAGATTGGGTCTGTTATAAAACAAAATATAAAATATGTGACAATCACACACGACGTGTTCAAAACTTCAAATTTTATAGAAAAAGAAAAGATTACCTGAAGGTCACAGATGAAACTGTGGGTGTTAAATCATATGCAGGGTTGTTGACAGCCTACTGATTAGAGTTTAAGGGGTTGATGTAAAGGAATTCCAAGAACAAAAGTACAGTAGAAGCTAAACATACATTACCGAGAGAAAGATTTTTAAGTGAAAATGAAAAGAGAGAGTCATAAGAACTCAACTTCAAAATATAACAGTTAAAAAAAGTGAAAGGAATAAAATGGAAGATAAGAGTTTTGTTAAATATAAATAAAGAAATCAATTTATCCAAGTAAATATCAATCATTGAAAATAAAACAAATGTTCAAATAAATAATATTAACAATTAATTAAAATATTTTGAAACGATGCATTGTGAGAGTAGGATATAAAAAAAATAGTTTAGTTAAAACCCCTGAAACAGATTACCCATAAATGAGAGCATGAATTCCACAAAGAGGTTATAATCAAAGGAATCTAATTATACCCAAATAATCAATATTTGTTAATTAATTTAAACAAGTACCACATTAAAGTAGCGAGATCAAATTATTGGAGCTCATTGGCAAATAATTTAAAATATATATTTGAAACTGCAATAAGGTTAAAAATATATTTTTGTGACAACACTTATATTACATACCTCAGTTCGGTTATAAGAACAGCTGCTAACATGCCCTGTGGCAAAATTTCTTCGAACTTTCTGCGACAAACCTCCCTAACACTAATATCTTTCTGCAATATACTTTTAAAAATAACAAATATACATGTTACTAAATTAAAGTAACAGAAGGTCAACTTTAAAAATAAAAAAAATTGTGATAATTTTTTTTTTTTTTTAAAACTAAATATGTAATATTTTTTTACTCTATATTATGGGTGATATTTTCAGATTTTGCAGGAAGACACACTAATTATTTCATTTTTCACATTTTGTAAATCATTATCACTTTAAAAGAAATAATTAAAAAATCGTAAAATCCGTAACTGTAACTACCGAAAAAAAATACCGAGGACGAAATCACGCGAATCGGACTCTTTAAAAAAGGGTTACTAAATGCGTGTTTTAATTTCGAGATTCAATTGTTGTAATAAATAATATCGTATTAAAAATATCGGAATTTTAAAAACTATGTGGAAATTAATAGTAATAACTGTATAAAAAAAATTAGAACGAAAATTTCTGCAGAAAAGAAAATCAAAATTTTTTAATTCATTACTCTTTGTCCTACACTATTCCCAAATAAGAATAGAAAACTTACAAGCATTTTTTTCCCACTCCGATGCGCGAGAAAAGCATCAAATATAATTTTGAAGAAAATATTAAATCTTTCAAAAATTTCTGCTGAAAAAAAGAATTAAATGTTTTTACTTCCCAACGAAAAATCTTTCTGCAAGATCTCTGTCACCTTCTGCGACAATGTCGCCGTGGCACCACGATTCTACCATCGGGGTAACATACATGGACCACAAATAGAATTAATCTTTACTTTTCAGCAGATGGGTTGGCTTATTAGCTAGATGAGCAGTGATAATGGAGCAATTCCTAGTCATATAGACTGAAGGATTAATTTTTCTTAGGGATTAACTTTCCTTAGAGTTAATCCCTAAGGAAATAACGTGTTGTTGAGGGATTAACTTTCCTTAATTTTAGACAAATAGTTGTGCAACCATTTTTGCTGACATTCTACCAATTTTTTTTTTTTTTTTTTAACTGTGTCTTACTTCATTTGATTCTTTAAAAAATAAGAGGTACCTAAATGTTCAGTTACTATAAATCCTAATTCAAGAATGTAAATTCCTTAAATCTCCGCAGCATATATCTTTTCATTTTATCACATTTAAAAGATCTAAGTTTTTGGCTGCAATTTCATCACTCATTTTTAATCACTGCCCTAAATTCGAGGTTTTTTCACGATATAGTAACAGAATCATCTTTTTAATCTACCACATGAAAAGACCTCTTGTATAAGATTTAGAAGAATTGTAAAATAGCTGAGTTTTCGAAACTTTGAAAAGATACGTTGTTTTTGAGCGCCCATTAAATAAAATTTGTAATTGTTTCCATATAATTACTTGTAATTGTTTACATATAATCAAAATCGCAATAACAAGAAATTACGATTATAAGAAACTATGATGTTTAATTACTTGGCATGAGGGTTTATAGTCATAAAAGGAAATTATTCCAGGTAACCATGGTTACATTTAATCAAAATGTAAAATTACACGTTATCAAGATTTCAACTAATCAACGAATAGCATTATAAGCAAGCACGATAACGTGTTATTATGATTAGATGTTATTATCATTACATTGGAGTTTGTATTTTATCGGGATTACATGTAATCCTGATTACAAGCAAAGAGAATATACTATGACAAATAATTACCATTAACTGGTAGTTATAAAATAACTATTACTAATATTCGTGAGTTCATGCAATTAAATATTCGATAACAGTACGAATTCTAGGATGATAGTACATGCAATATATGACGGTACGCATGTAAGTCAACAAAAATAAATAAATAATAAAGGCTTACCCTCATAACTGAGCAGGTGGCCAGATTTTCATTCTGTAAAGCTTTATGGCAATACCTCAAATTAATTATAAATAGCAGTTATAAATAACGATTAACTGCAACCGTAGCAGAATATGCTTATTTTGGCCCAAAAAAACGCACTTTATCTGAAGAAACATATAATTTTTATTGAATTTGATTTAGCGATCCAAAAATAACCCCTCAAACCAAATTTCATAAAATTCTGACAATTAAGGGAGGTACTGAGAACCATTAACATTTGGCATATAACCGGAATATCGCCAATTTTTAGGCATTGATAGAAACAGATTTACCCATAGCATCACTTTAAAATCGTGCTGACTTTAAGCAAGTTATTCAGTAATCAAAATGAGACTCCAAATTTAAAAAATAAATAAAAAATAGTAGAAAATATTTTTTTTAAAGTCATTCATTGCGTAAACTAACAATCTACGTCATGAAGTAAATCTGACCCTAAATTAATAAAATAAATAAAAAGTGGCAGTATTTCTTTTCTCAAATAAGAACTAAGAAAAAAAGTATTTTACTACTTTTTTTCCCTGGATGTTTGAGTTCGAGTGCGCGGAATGATATTCTTTTCTATTCCCTAGATAATTGTTTTCTTTTTAATTCATATGAATTAAAAAACTAAAACTTGATATATTTTTTCGTCTCCGAAGAAATATGCTTAGATAAAGTTAAACTTCATCCACCGAGGCTTAAGTTATTAAAAAAATAGCTGTAGCATAATTTGATGATTAGCTTTTATCATATAGATTAAGGGGTCCAAAATTTGTGATTGATAATTAATAATAGGTGGACCGGAAAGTAATTTCGTTTCGGTGCATTAAATATTCGTTAGTCTTAAAAAATATTATTTTTTTTCCATCTATTTTCGATTCGGCATTGAAAGGTTGTTGCTAATGAGGGCAAATACATTATTGATTAAAAATAAAATCTTGATAAAAAATATCAAATGCACCGGAACGACATTACTTTCCGTTCTCCCTAATATAAAGATTCAATTATTATGTAGTTATTAATGTTAAGGAATAGGTGATAGATTATAAATAGCTTAGTGGAAAAACCAGCTAAATGGAATTTGTTTTTTTTTAAAAAATAAGATTTTGCGGGAAAAGTTATTATTTTAGTCTTATTTAACTATCTAACATTCATATATATTGTTATGTCTATTCATTCCAAAGAAACTCAGAGGAAGACCCAGGTAAGTGATATTATTTGACTATTCTTCGGATAGAAGAACCGGCAAAGTGACTTGGCGACAAATAGTCAATAAACAACCATAGAAAATCATTCGTTTCGTATGAAACGCTAAGGTTCGGGAGTAAGTGAAAATGAAGAACTTGAAAGAGTAACTTATTTTACGAATATAATTAAAAAAGAAAATAGACCTTAAATATAGCTTCACCATATAATTTCTTTGTCTCTGATTTGCAATACTGTCCTGTTAATGTCGAGTATGCGCTTCTACAAATTTTTCAGTATAATATTGTTACTGAATTCTCGTTCTTCTTACGGATTGAAAGAAATTAAATAATCAATAAATCAAAAATGACTGCGATATCGAAGGACGGACACAATTTAGTTTAAACAATTACAGTTATTTGTATTTATATTTTGTTGCTCTTCTTCGTAGCTTTGCGTTATTTGATTAAGCAAAACACATTTTTAGAAATTCGTAAAATGAAAGTTAACAACATTCAGTATCACCTGATTGAAAACTTCATGCGCTTCAAAAATATACATAATTATATTGATTGATTTTTGAAGCGTATGAAGTTTTCTAAATCTTACCACTACAATTTCTTTGGATTAGTTATTTAACATTCGGTTTCATTTGGTATAATGCTATAGCTTGAAGTCAACTCAATGATAGTCATTTATTACCATATTCAACAATTTTTCCCATTCAGTCATCTATAAAAATCCTATTTCCACAGTACTTATAATAGGTATCGTGGTACCTATAGTAGTATACATAGTACATATTAAAATAGCACAAATTTATATAATATCAGTAATACCTACTACCATATTTTTTTGGATTATTATTTTTAAATTGAAAATAATCGTCAGCAATCTTTAAGATGTGAGATCACTCACTTAAAATATAAAGTGCTAAATCTGAAATGATAAGCGTATTTGTATAGTTGACCAAACTAATGGCAATTTTTTCATAAAAATCGTTATGGCTTAGCGGAACATAAGATTAAATTTAATTACGAACAAATCACAGACATGGATAGGTAAGTTTTATTCCCTCCCTGCCAGTAGAGATCGTCGTACTGATGCGAATTATCAGAGTTCCATTGGTAACAGGCTAACCATGAGAGGTTTTTATCGTCATTTTGTGCAAATACTGGTTGATTTCACTTAAAAGAATTTTTCTCGAAGGTGAATCTGGCCTTTTTCTTTAAACAGATGGTCTCTTTTTTTCTAGATTCAGGGCTAAAAAAATGTGTATATGCACTGAGTTGGGGTATTTACCTATAAAACTATTAATCAAATTAACATACAATTGAATGTTGTACTTAATACAGTAGTACTTTCTTATACAAACAGAGCACATAGTTGCTAAACTCTTAAGGAAGATATTTTACTGTGATAAAATTCCATAAAATTAAATATATATATATATAATTACTTACTGGGAAACATTTAAAAGAGTAATATCTGGTTACTACAAAATAATTGCTTTCTTTAATATTCAAACAGAGTTTTCTTCAATATTTTAATCAAATCAGCTGATTACTAATTATCTACAATTGAGTAATTGAAAATTAGACTATAAAAATAGCTTAATTTTTAATTACTCCGCCCTTTAATAATTTTATCTAATCGTAAAATGGAAACCTGTAAGAAAAGCAGTAGCACTACTGTAGGAAAAAATGTTTTAATTAATCTGTTGCTAGATTAATGAAGTCGGTTGGAAGAATATTCTAAAAATAGAACGCATTAGTTAAATCAAATTACACATACCAAAAAAATAGATGAATATTTAGCTGTTTTCTGTCAGCAAAATTTTTAAAAATGTTTTTCATAACAATAGGCAGAATGAAAATCCGTCAAAAGTTAAGAAGGGGATCTTTTTCTTATCTTTTGCTAATTGCGCATGATATGCATTTACATATAAACATGTAATGTGATGTTTGTTTGTGATTAATATATGTATTCAATGTTTGTGGCGTACGTAAATATATGTAACTATATATGTAGATGTATACAATTTATATCTGTACATAAATACGGTGAGAGAAAGAAGGATCATCCTCATAACTTTTGAAAGAATGTTCAGATTTTCATTTTGTAAAATGCTTTGGCATATTGTCTCAAAATCTTTTAAAATAAGTACAACACTAAATTGTAACAAAGGCGGATGGCCAAAATCCGCACTTTTTCTGAAGATTTATCACCCTTCAGATAAGAGGAGTAGATGAAGTTTTGAAAAAGTGGCTTTTATAGTTTAACCGCTATAACGACTCAGAAATTTGTTACACGAGTGTTATTTTAATGCGTCAAATTTCTTTTCAAATCTTTCGAAGAATTGGTTAAACTGTAATAATTATTTCATAAAAACTTATAAGCTGTTTGCCCAAAGACAAATATGTCATAAAACGAATTTCGATGAATTTAATAACTTTAATTAATTTATTAATGATGAAAAAACGTTTGAATTGTAATGAATATAAATTTTTATATATTCAAAATTTTCAGATTTTTTTAAAACCTGAATCTAGACTTCCATTTAATTTAATCAATAAAAAATTATTAATTATATAATGTCATTGAATTGACACCCCATTTTAAGATTACATTTCTGTATTGCAATACATCATATTATTCGTCAGCCAGTATACTGTCGTGTAAATGAAAAAAAAGGTGCGGTAGATTTCGAGAAAAGTGGCTTGACGGATATTTTCTTTCTATTGTTAATGCTGTAAACGCTAAATTACAATTTAAAGAAATTTAATTTCGAAAATCTTTGCAATAGATCATACGCTCACGACAGTAAACAAATAAAAAACTGAAGCAAAAAGTAAGGATTCACAGATAAAGAAATGTTTAAAACACGACGCTACCTTGCACGTGGAAATCAACTGATACGCAACAAAAGGGTTAAAAACTATTAACTGAAACTATCCATTACAATTATCAAATTACTTTTAATTCAAAAATGTCTTAATATGTCCTATATATATATATATATATATATATATATATATATATATATATATATATATATATATATATATATATATATATATATATATATATATATATATATATATATATATATATATATAAAGCATAATAAAAAAATACAAAAAAACACGAAGAAAATTAAGAAAAACTATAAGTATTATTTATTGCGCATAAGCTGCAAGTAAATAGAACTCATAAAATAGGTTTAAAAAGAAGATAAAACGAAGAAAAATTACAGAAAAATGAAAAAAGGGAAAAAGAAAATAATTAATAAAAATAATAATAATTAAAAAAAAAAAGAATTAAAAAAAAATTTTTTTTTAAAAATCCGGGAAAAAAAATAATAAATAAAAAGATATAATCATTTCAACAGCCCACACGATTATATCTGCAAAAAAGAGTGCTTTCTAATATTGTATTAATATAGCCGAAGCAAAATATATCAATACAATAGTGTGAGGATCACTAAAAAAATTTTTTACAAAAATTACAACAAATAAAATAGAATACAATAAGTAAAAATAACACAAAAAAAACAGAAAGTAAAATAAAAAGAAAAAACAAAAAGGAACATTATACATAATCTATAAAGCGAGTAGTGAAATCAAATGAACTTACATAAACGGGAAATTTTTCAAGAATGATTTAAAATATTTTTGTAACAAGATTGCCAGATTGCAAAATATGAAATTTAAAGCGCAAATTAAGATAGCGTAACTAGAGGAATTTTAAAGTGCGTTCTTGCTGCATTACTGAAGTGCATTTGATTTGTTAGTTACCAAGGATGGGCCCGAAAATGGATGTGCGCAAGGTTTTATTATACTGTATAATTTAAAGAAGTTAACAATAAATAATTTTAGAAAATAAATATTAATTTAAGAAAAAAAATATATAATATAAAAGAGAAAGAAGCATGAATTGCCTGTTTTGCACATAATTTTAGCCACGGTTTTGCCCCAAATGGATTTGCACATGGAAAAATTATATAAATTAACAAAGAAATCTTTTTAGTACAAATTTTAGCCACGGATTTGCCCGTAATGGATTTGCACATCGAAAAATTACATAAATAAACAAAGAAAAAAAATTTTAGTAAGTAATTTTAGCAACGGATTTGCCCGAGATGGATTTGCACATGGAAAAATTAAATAAATTAACAAAGGAATTTTTTAGTAAAGGAATTTTTTAGTAAATAATTTTGACCACAGATTTGCCCGAAATGGATTTCGGCACATGAAAAAATTATACAAATTAACAAATAAATTTTTAGTAAATAATTTTGCCCACGGATTTACCCGGAATGGATTTGCATTAGGTAAAACTATATAAATTAACAGAATTTTTTTTTAATAAATATATCTATAATAATATACGATTAACTCAGTGATTTTATATAGAATTTAATTATTTTAGTTGGGTATCCATTGTTTATTATCAAATTTTGAAAGACTTTATCGATTTGTTTTTTGGATAAATAAATATTACTACATATTCTTTTAATTCTATTCATTTCATTAAATGTGGTGTTTAAATAGATGCTCCAAAAAACATTAGAATTCCAAGTAATACGTTTATTAATATTAAAATTAAAATCATTTCTTTTATCGTATAAATCAACAAAGCAGATATTTTCTTCTTTTATAATACCCAAATCCAAAAAATTGAAATTAATATTATCATCATGATTACGAAACAGGATTAATTCCTCGGGGTAAATATCATTTAATAAAATGGTATAATCTTGAAAATTAAAGATAATTAAATCATCAATATATCTAAAAACTTATTTAATATTAAGAGTATAATTTTTTTTCATAATAATGCAAAAATAAGTTAGCTAAGAGAGATGAATAATTAGATCCTTGTGGTATTCCATCAAAAGAAAATATATATATATATAAATCCTTTAAAGCAAACATATAAAGACATAAATCATACATTGCAACAATATTTTATAACAATATTAAAATGTACTTTTTAGTAGTGTAATTTTAAATTTAAAACAAACGATGAATATTAAATAAAAATATGCATACGAATTTTATCTCCAAATTTTTTTTTAAAATATGCACAAATCCATTTCTTTATGTATGAAATTTATTTTTTTAAATGTTACCTGTAGTTGCATGGATGAGACTATTTATTAATACTATTTTATCTCAAATCTCACAGGATAGGCGAAAAATTTGAGATAAAGAGGTTTCGAGTTATACAGGTATATAAGAAAACTAAACTTGTTTAAGAAATTCTAATAAAAGTGCTTTTATTGTTTTTAGTCGAAGAATCTAGGCATTTCTATAAATTAATTATACCACGTACAATTCCTATATCAATTTACATAACTTTTTTTTTATCATACATCTAACACAGAAAATAGTTTTTGACATTTAACCTTCTTAGTTTCGATTATTCTTTTAAAGGTTAGAAAGAGCAGTAAATCCCTCGTAGCCAATATTTTTCTGGGATTCAAGAATAGTTTGTAAGACAGCTTTTTCTAAATTTTTTGCGCTCACTTTTGGTTCATCAATATGATCTTCAGCTTCTTCCTCTTCATCTGATATTCCTTTGACATTATCTATGATTTCTGCATATGTTTTCACAATGTTTCGCATGTTCCAGGCAGTTGTCCACTTGTAAAAATCTTCAAAATTAACGTCAACCTTAAATTCCGATTTTATTGCATTCCATTCTTGCAAATCTGGCAGTGTATTTCCCGCATCAACAGTTTCTTCTTCTTTACTGATGCCTTCAACTTCTTGTTCATCATTTTCACAGCTATTCTTAAAACCAGCCTTTTTAAAACCATTTTGGCTAGTTTTAGTGACACATTTCTCCATGCATAACACATTTATTATTCATATTAAGAGAACTTTTTTCATCGATGGCATCTACAAGTTTGCATACCAACTGTTTTCTATATTTTACTTTAAAACTTCTAATTATCCTTTGATCCATTGAATACAATTTTGAGGAGAAAATGAATTTCTATTATTAGCTTTCTCTTCTATGTAGAAAAGCTAACCCCTGGTGGTCACTCCGTCCTACTCATCAACCCCTCACTTACTGTTCATCTCTACTTCCTGTGGGTTCACGAAATCTCTGTTTGCAAATCCTACTGATAAAGAAAGTTTTAGCATTTGTGTTCTATTCTTAGAAATTCGAGAAATGGAGGTTTTGAAAAAAAATAATAAAAATTCGACATACACATGGAAAATACATTTATTGTTGACAGTAAATGTTGGGAATTTTAGAAACTTTGAGATATAGAGGTTTTCGAGATAAAGAGGTTCGAGAAAAACAGATTCAACTGTATGACATTTAAATAGATGTATTAATAATTCCAATGAAAACTATTTGTTGAAAACAGAAAAGGAATCTATCAAGGTTTAAAGACTATTTTTTTCCCTTCCATGTATGTAGAGAGGACATAATTTTTTTAAATACAACATGCAAAACAGATATGTTTTTTTTAAACCATTAAAAAATCTCGACACAGTAAATTAACCTTTAATTAAATTTATAACTTCTTCAAAGTATAAAAATAATCTATCCTTAGCGAAAAAAAGTTTAAAAACATCTGATGGCTTATTAAACGATAGTTGAGAAGTTTTGAATAGAGAATTAATTCTTTTTTGTGACTGCAATATTTTTAATCAAATCAGTAGAGAAGAGACTTAAGTTTTGGGGTATTAAAAAAGGGGATTCACATCGAAAGAGCTTAGGCATTTTACTGCATATAATCTAATAAACAATATTTTTATTTTTTTGGAAATATTATTGCTTTAACTTCAAAGGCATTTAATAACATTTAATAATACTAAAGCTTAAAAGTGTGTGTTTTTTTTTCTTTCTTGAACGTTTTTTTTTTCTTTCTTGAATAAATGCTGACATCTAAAATTAAACTATTTTTGGCCCAAATTTAAGCTGCTTTTTCTTAAAATTTATTTCCTGTTAGAGAACATAAAGAATATGATTTAAGTTTTTTAATTGAACTTTATTATTTATGTTTAAAAAACTTGAATGCAATTATCTGCTTTTAGGTAAGCCAATATGAAAGCTATACAATGTTGTTGTTGTTGACGTATGCCTGTTTTAGGCAGAGGGAGTGCCATTGTTCTTGTTTTCCAGTGGCGCCATCTATGGCCAATAATTCGACTTCTGCCACACTATACGTCACACCCGTTTATAGGGCGGACCCATTCATACAACCACTCATTCATCCACTGATCGTAATTTTGACCTGAATCAAAGAACGATCGATCTCCAATCCAGTACCCCCAGAGGTATTGATTTGTTATGGGAACATGGAGGACTTTTGCGACTCAACAGATTTAACGAGCATCAGTCACTTTACTACACGGGGAGTTTTCGACCAGCAGGGTTCGAACCCACGAATGGTCCACGACATGGGTCCAGCACCCTACCGACCAAGCTATCCCGGCCCTAAGCTATGCAATGTAAGCTATACAATATAAGCTATACAATATGATAGCTGGATTTTTTCCAACATAAGCTTATATAAGTGTGTAGGACAACCATCAGAATATTAATTTTTGTCTTTAATTCGAATTTAGTTTTTAATTTTTTTTAATAAGATGATTTAATATGAAACAGTCCATTAGGGATGCAAATTCTTAGAAGCATTATAAATGCTGTATTTATCGAAATTATCAAAGCAACAAATAAAAATTATATTTATACATTTTCTATAAATAATATTTTTATAGTTTACTATGTTTAAATAAATATTTACCATTGAATTCAAATAGTTTGAAGAAGATATAAAAAAACATCGATAAGTAACATTATTAAAATATAATTTTTGTTTCGATTTAAAGACATTTCCAGTTTATTCGATTAATTTATTTATAATATATCAGTTAATTAAACTAAAATTTTTATAAACAAAGGGATATGAAAGTTGATTCGAATATCTATTCAAGTTTCGATAATCTTTGATTCGAAAAAATATAAATTTATCCCTCTAATTCAAATCATCTCTTTTAAAAATCGCTTAGAATCAGTTATTTCGAAACAGGGAATTCTTGAAGCCGCTAATTTTAAAGAGATAAGTTATTTCAGGTTATTTGAACACTGACTTTAAAAATATTACTCTCGCAGATCCATTTCAGCACTTTTTTAATTCATTTTCTCAAATGTATTACACTGTTAGAAATTTCTCGGAATAAAGGTTAAATAACAATTATTGAATGTTTATTTTACAATATTCAATTAAAAGAGTCAAATAACCATAAATAAACTGGTAATCAAACTGTGAAGTTTGAGAAAAACAGTTTATTAACTGCTTTCACCTAATACGGTTAAACAACCAGAATTTTATCGCTCCAACTAGAACCACCTAATAAAGCTACTTAGTTCTTTGCAACTGCGTACATATCATAGCCGAGCGGACGTATTTGTCTATCTCATGACAGGCGGAACTGCAGTTCGAGTCCTACCGTTGACACCACAATATTTCCTCCATTCCCTTTCAAACATAAAGAATTTCCAGTGTTCAGCACTCTCCAATGCCCATTACCTTACGAAAATCCGAGCTGCTATGTCTAGTTAAATAATTTTTTTTTCTTTACATTTTTGAAAAATCCTAGTTGTAAATGGTTTAAAAACCGTATATTTTTGTATTCATGGTTTTATAACCATACTTTTTGTATTCATGGTTTTATAACCATACTTTTTGTAAATGGTTTAAAAACCGTATATTATTGTATTCATGGTTTTATAACCATACTTTTTGTAAATGGTTTCAAAACCATAAGGGAAAAAAATGTACTTTACATTAAACTTTACGGTTAATCAGATGGACAGACAGCTGCCAGTTATTTTAGCCTAATTTTAGAAGGAAAATTTTAACAGTGTATTCGAACTAATTATGATTAATCAAAATTGATTCATACTTTATTATTTAAATAAATACGGTTTATTAAATTTATCAATTTGTCTCAAACTGGAATAATAGATTAGAACCACTGAGAGAAAATATTCCTTTTATTTGATTTCTGATTATTACTTCAATGGCTGAACTTTTTTTTGATATAATTGTAACCAAACATTTGTTATTTTATTCTTTTTAATAAATGTAAAAAAAATATCTTTGTGAAGTCGAGTAATTATTTTCTAGATGGTGTAATGTTTTGCATTTAATAAGAAAAGAAAAGGAACCTGAAACAATTGAAAAAGTTCTTTGAACTCACATTCGTTAATATATACTACATAAAATCCTTAAGAATATGATTCTCTTTTTTTATATCGGAAATCAGATTCAATATTTGCTTTGATCAATATTTCTAGCGTTCTATCAATAAAACCAAACAGTACAATAATATGAAAGAGACAAATGAGTGAAGACAAAGAAATAAGAAAAAGCAATAAGAAAATTGACAAAGTGGAAAAAGCATACGTTTGCTTAATATTCGAGAAATGTTTTCTTTAGATATTCTTTTGTATAAATTGCGAGTTCCATATCCAAAAAGACTTCAGTCAAAACAAGTTTGAAAGAAATAATTCATGCTAGTTTACTTTTATCTTTAAAAGCGTAGGTTAGGAAATCCAAATATTCTTTAATAAAAAGAAAAACAGCGATAAAAGGAAATATGTTCCAGAATATTTTTCTGTTGTCTAAGTGAAGAAAAATTTATATGATAAAGGACTTAAAAGTACCGAGCTAAGATATTCACAGTTAAAAAAAATCCAGTTTTCCTCAGTTAAAAAATACAATTAAAACAAAAAAGAGAAGAAAACATATTACAAAGGAAATGGAGTAGCAGTCAGTAGATCTAAGTTCAGAAAATTCTTAAAAATGCACAAAATAAAACATCTCAAAGTATCTAGAATTTTATTTTGCGAAATAGAAGAAATTACAGAACATGTTGAAAAAAAAAAGATAAGATAGCCGTCTATGTATATGAACTAGTTAAGATACAAGAACAGGTTCCGTTCATGTAAGATCTGCAGTTAGGAGCTTGACCAGATCTTAGCAATTGTCCGGGCATCGTTTTCTTACATAAGAAGAAAGATTCTATGCAATCATCAATTACACATTTCTTCTACACAAAAATGGTTTGACTTTTTAGTTATGAATTTAATTATTAAATCAGCAATTTAACTGATTATATAACCAATTTTGTCGTGAAAAACACTCGATTTGCTTCCACTCAAATTGTAGGGAAATTTTTCTTTCTACTATATTTTCGAATTTTTAATAATTGTTTTGAAATGTTGGTATTTCTATTAATTATGAATATAATGCAGCAATAATTTAAGAGCCTTATAAGAATTTGTTTAAAAGCTCTACCATGAAAATTTAGAGTGAACTTTCTTTTTTAAATATATTATTTTTTTATATTATAATGTAAAGATGAGTATTGCTGCTTTTATGGTCTCATTACTTTCAATAAATATAAATACATACTTGATAATCCTTCTACACTTCGTTTCTAATCATAAATGGATACATTTTTAGGTCTAACATATAGTTAAGAAATTGATTAGATTCATGTAATTATAAGTTTTATAAGCAAACTGAAATTTTTAAAATGTATAAAAGTTTATTAAGGTGAAATGTATCGCAAAAGTTTTTATTTAAGTTAAAACTAACAAAAAATTCAAATTTTAAAAGCTTAATTACCTCAAACTTAAGTTTAGCAATCATTATTGGATTCTTATACCAATTTTAAGATATAGAGAATTTAAAAAAAAAAAATTAATTATTTCTTTGCGTTTGAAAACAGCATTTTGATAATCAAATAATAATTTAAAAATGCAAATTCTGATTTGATTATTTTCTTTTTCAATTAAAATAGTTCGTATTTTTCAGATAACATGAAACGGTTTGGAAAATTGAGAAATACAGAAATATTTTGCAACAAATAATGGCGGTATTGTTTATTTTCTGTTTCGGCTGATTTATATAGAGAAATGCTCTTTTCAAATATTACAAACGCAAGCAAACTCTTCTTATTTTTGTGATTTAGCAAAGCCTTAGTCTTTTTTTTTTTCAGAAAATATATTGTTCTTATAACATGAAACGTTTTGTATAATTAAAAAAATCTGGAAATGTTTTGTAGCAAATAATGCCTATCTTGCTTATATCTTGTTTCGTTTAATATAGAAACATTCTTATTCATTGAAAAGCTAGACAAAAGCTTTTATCAAAGGCAACCAATGCAAGCAAAGTATTCTTAATTCTGCGTTTTAGCAGAATGAAGAAAAAGAATAGACGTTTTTCGAAACAGAGAAAACGAATAAAATCATGCTTTTCTTCAGTTCTCAAGCATTGGTCAATAAAATGGTCTGATCAGGATATTTATGCATTAGCTCCTACAATTTCCGTCTGGGGGCAGTATTGTTCTTCAAGTTTCCTTCCTTTGTCGGTATCCTTTACTAGGTTATTTATTAATTCCCCTCTAATGTTGTTTGCTGAATAAACTGATTTTCTTGATTCGTATACAGTTTTATAATCCTGTTTTCTGAGAGAACTATTTTGATCAAATATTTTAAAGGAATATATAACTGTTGTTTTATTCTTAAATAGTTAGAAAAATTGCTTAATGCGATTATTTAGCACAAAGAGTACTTAGCAATCAATGTCATTATGCTTACTTAAATTTATTCCCAGAAAATTTTCAGTTTTCTTTGATTGATTACATCTTTGAATATTATTAATTCTTTTTAATGCGATTTGATGAAAATTTTTAGAAATATTTTGTCCTGTCTTTATATGTTTATGGAATTTGGAAACTTGCATACTTAAAAATGTCTAGGACAAATTGCAACAAAACTGAAACTTTTAAAAAGAATCAAACACATGCTTTAATGTTTTATATCCTTCTATATTTTAAAAAAAATGTTTTGTTTCTAATTACGAGTGTTTAAGAAAATTTATCGAAAAATATTTATCACTGTTTCTTTTGATCCAAACGTTTGAAACATATCATCGTATATAAAAGTTATTTAGCATGACATATCATAAAAATATGCCACTCTTATTCAGATCTATTCTTGATAGAGTTTGAATTACACTATTTCTTTTGATCCAAAAGTTTGAAACCAATCATCGTATCTAAAAGATATTTAGTATAAAATATAAGAATATGCCACTCTTATTCAGATCTATTCTTCATATAGTCTGACTTACACTATTTCCTTGGATCCAATTGTTTGAAACCAATCATCGTATCTAAAAGATATTTAGTATAAAATATAAGAATATGCCACGATTATTCAGATCCATTCCGATTGAGTTTGAGCTATAAATCAAGCTTTTTTTTAAGAATTTCAAATAATAACCTGTAACTTATATACTTTTATATACTTTTTTTACACAAAGAAAATATCACGAAAAGAAAAATATTTTTGTAATTTCATTTATTAATGTTAGATACAATTTTAATATATTATATATAAAAAAATTATGTAAAATAGGTATTAGTATGGTAAAATTTCTAATTTCAATGTAAAAAAATTTTAAGAAAAATCAATTAAATAAAAGTTATAATTTTTTATTACGTACCTACATTTTGTGTATTTTTCATTGCTGCTACTGTACAGTCTACTTTCCTTTCACTTACGATACAATTCAAAGGAAAAAATAAAGTTTTTTTTTATTGAGATATATCTATATTGCATTGTAAAATTTAAAATTCCGCAAGATAAAGTTTCGGTTTTTTACACAATAAGGGAATTCTGTAAATGGATTGAAAAACAAAAATTAGCTTTAAATCCAAAATCAGTAATGTTTCTTAAATACTTAAAAATTTCAAAAGTTTTGGCGAAAAACCTCTTAATTGAGTTTTCAACTGAACTCAATTAAGAATCACCTCAAACTGAAATACTATTACTGTGAACTCAAAATTAATATTTCACGTTAAATAAGAAAATATCATTTCAGTTAAATTTTATTATTTAATTCATGGTCTGAAATTGTGTAACTCGTATTCACTTTTATAAAAACAGAAAAGAAACTCTAAATAACATTCTAGCATGAATAAACTGTTTTATTTTTAAAGAACTTTTATTTTCCACTATGGTTTAAAACTTAGCAAATACTATTAGCATGTAAATTTATTTACTAACATTTATTAAAAAGTAAAAAGACAATCTACTCATTCTGAATTATTCATCGAAATGCCTGATAAAAGCTACTAATGCAAGCAAACTATTCTAAGATTTAACAGAATAAAGAATAAGCGTTTTCTCAAATAAAGCCTGAGAAAAAAATAATAATTTACTTAATGTAAAATATAAATGTATTTTAGGGTAAATGTATTATGTGAAAATCGAATCCACACACTTTTATAGGAATATAATAGAAAACTCTAAACAACATTCGAACAAGAAAAAAATATTCTGTTTTGAAAGAACTTTTTTTTATTTTCCACTATGGTTTGAAACTTAGCAAAGAGTACAGTAAATAAATTTATTTACTAAAATTTATTAAAAAGTAAAAACAAATTCTTCTAATTCTGAATTATTCATTGAAATGCTTGAGAAAAGCTACTAATGCACTGACAACGTAGAAGGAGGGGTTTATGGCCATCTCTTCTCCTTTTATTTTTCAACTGGAAATTGCACAACTGCCTTTGATGGTAAAGTTGCTGCTATTCGTGTAGCTCTGTCACAGCTACACTGTCATCTGAACAGTTTTGTTAAGGCTGTTATCTTTTGTGACTCAAAAGCGGTCATTTTTGCTGTGAATTCAAGCACTACTCCTGCCTCCTTTAACATCCTTGAGTGTAAAAAGCTCCTACAGGGTCTGTTTGGGTTTTCTAAGAAAATTGTTTTGCAGTGGATCCCGGGACACCGCAGTGTAGCTGGTAATGATTTAGCAGACCATCTTGCTAAGCAGGGAGCTTCTATCCTACAGACATCAAAGAAAGCTGTCCTTCTCACCAATGTCAAGCGCCTAATGATGAAAAAGATGATGGATCTCACTTTAAACCAATACACAGAGAAAAATTCTGGTAAGATCTGGTGGTATAATCTCAAAGATCTTCCTATGTGACCAAGACGTAGGGCAGTTGCTGAGTTTCGCCTGACTACCGGACACGACTGCCTCCTCAAACATCTCCATCGAATTCATGTTGCTCAAGCCCCTTTCTGCACGCTCTGTGACCTTCAAGCGGAGATGGATGCAGACCACCTTCGTTTTTGCCCGGCACTAGAGGACATCTCTTTGTGTGACCGTTACTGGCGCGCAAGAAAGCTATTGGGCACATAGGCCTTTACTGCCACGTTTGTTTTTGTTTGTGTTTGATTATTTTGTTGTTCCTCCCTTTTGTGGTGAGTGGTTTTTTGTAACCTTGGCCATTGGAAATAAAAAAAGAAAAAAAAGCTACTAATGCAAGCAAACTATTCTGTAATTTAGCAGAATAAAGAATAATAGTTTTCTGGGAAATAAAGCCTGAGAAAAAATCATAACTTACTTAATGTTAAATCTAAATGTACTTAAGCATAAATGCATTTTGGGAAAATCGTATCTACTTTTATAAGAATATAACAGAAAAAATTAAGCAACACCATCGCATGAAAGGAACATTTCATCTAACAGAACTCTTATTTTCATCTATAGCTTGAAACTAAGAAATTTATTTACTAAAAGTTATTAAAAGGTAAGTCTCAGAAATAGTGGATCGTTTGGATAAAACCTTTACAGAATCTAGTCGTATATTGAGAGTAATATTTTACAAGAATGATTACTTGCGTAATTAAAATCGACTTATAAGCGTTGAAATGCTTTCTACGCGTGAGTAAAATTCAATAAATTTATATGTACTTTAAAAATCACTTTGATGTTTGATAAGAAGTTTTAGGAATCTTTTAGTTAGTAAAAACGTCTTAATATTGTGATTTAATTTTAAGAATTTTAAAAAAATTTTTAATAATACAACTAATGTCATTAAAAATTTTAATGTAATTATATCCTCTTATATTTCTGCTATAATGTCGTTTTTTAAGAGGCATAAAAGCATGAAATCAATACGTTATTTAAAGTATTTTACGTTTTAGAAATATTTTACATGCTTCTTTCAGCTATGCTACTCTTAATTCAAAAGATCATAGAATAAAATACAATTGGGTGGATAAATTAGGGACTAGTTGTTTGAGTCGTTTTTATAAGCTTATTTAGACAATATAAGTTTCCAAAAAAGGGATTTTTTCTCACTTGTTCATTTAACATTTCCATATAAAAGGATACATTTTTTATTTAACTTGTAGTGTTTAATTTATTGCTGTCTCTAATTTACTAAAGGTAACAGGTTTAAAATCACAATACGAAATTAAAATCATCTGAGTAGAGTTTTTCTTTTAATAGAACGCATACCTCTTTTTCATAATCGTATTAAATATCAAGAAATCAACTGAAGCTTTAAAATTCTTTCAGTAAATTCGAACTCTTATGAGATGCAATTCGTAGAGAGTTACCGATACATTATCCAATACAAAATCTATACAAGTCTACAAAAAATGTATCTCATTTTAGCTACCAATAAAGTTAACATTTAAGAAGAAATTATTGAGTATTTTTGCGAAAATTTGCATTTTAATGCTAAAGAAATGATTAACTTCAGTATTTTAGGTGATGACATCATAAATTAATCTGAATTTTTAAGAAAGAATTGGAATAAATTTTAATTTTATTAATAGTATCACCCCTCTATTTATCATGTATAACTATTTGTGAAATATCTTGATTTTGAACCATTGAGCTTATTTAAAGTCACATAATATATAACTCTTATTATTATAAGTCAAAGATTGCTTTTAAAGATATTTGATGAATTATTAAACAGGCACAAATTAGAAGAGTTATGTAAAATGCAACAAAAAATGAGGGTACAAGCTAATTTAAACTACATTCCTTCAATGTAATCACTTTTTTTCCAGGAAGCTGCAGGGCTTCATTGTGTTTTTTGTCAACGACACTTCGTAATCTGAAAGGTTTCTCTTAGAGTGGAAAAGAGGTTGTTGTCAGACCTTGTGGCAGAATTCTTTCAAGCTATCTATGACAAAACTATCTAGCACAAATATCTTTCTTTAAGATACTTTTAATAATTACAAACATCTATAATACTAATTTAAAATAACAAAAGCGCTGTGTTTACAAAAGAAAAAACTACATTATTTCTTTTTTAATTGAGCATGTAATAATTTTTTATTCTAATGTTATGGGTGATATTCTCATTTTATTGGGGGGGGGGGCACCCAAATTACTTCCTTCTTCGCCTTTTGTAAACAATCATCACAATAAAAAAAATAATTTAAAATCATGAAATCGGTAGTAGTAATTGCCGATAAAAAGATCGACGTCGAAATCATGCGAATCTGACGCCTCAAATGCGTATTTCGTTTCAAGATTAGATTGCTGTCACAAATAATATCGTATGAGAAATATCGGATTTAAAAACTATGGAGAAATCAATAGCAATAACTGCCAAAAATTCTATAGAATTGTTGTCTTTGAAAGTAAATATACAAATGCACGGTTTAAATTTTCCAGAGTGGTTGAAATATATCGGGATATTTAAAATCCTAGCAAAAATTAATATTAATAAATACTGAAAATAAAATCGAAATATTACATCTATTTATGACACTGTCGGCGTAAATTGAGAGCATCAAAAATTGATTATCTAAATGCATGATTCAAATATTGCGCTTCTATGAAAAAGAAATGTAATTCTTTTTACTTTTCAAAAAAAAAAAAAAAATAAATAAAAAATAAAAAAAAATAAATAAAATATCTGCAAGAACTCTGTAACGCTCTACGATAATGTCGCCGTTTCGCTGCGATTCTGCCACGGGGTAGTCCGGTAAGTGCCCCAACCAATAAGATCATTTAAAACGAGCATTCTAATTTAACAGGAATATATGTACGAATATAGTGTTATAGAAATAGTAGTTGACAATATCTATTTGCATGAGTAAGAATGAGATGTCACACTCAGCATAATCCATCTGTAAACGTGAAGCCACTTATTAGATTACATTTTAACGTAAGCTCGTGGGCTCATCTATGACAATAATACGATGCATTTCTATCATTATGGTATAGGCTAGCCAGATACTAGCCTCATTTATGTACCGTGAGCAAAAATCTAATCTTCTAATCTAATAAACGGATCTTCACGTTTCAGAACTCAAAAGTTCAAGGGAGTGACCTCAAATATGCTAATTAATTAGTGCAGAAGATATTTTAAGTTACAAAATCAGACACAAAAGCGTACTTTCTTCGATTAAACGTACCTTTTTGGGATGAATTCTGATTTCTGACTCCCGATTTATGAGGGTTAATTACAATCTGAGTAATATATGGTTCCAATAGTGTAGTCAGGAGAGCAGGAAACTACTGAAAGATTAAAGAGATGAATAAAGCTAACTAACAGTCTTGCAAATAATGAATATATGAATGAATAAAAATGTTTAAGCATTTAGAAATATTTCTTAGACAAAATTATTATTTGTGTTTCGATAATAATTCCAAGAAAAATGAGCTAGTTCTCTTAGACGAAATTATGGCTTTTTCATATTAATAATGTGTAACCGATATATTGTTAAATAAAGAAAATTTATAACTGCATTTAATATTTTCTTCTCAACTTGAAAGATAATTATAGCATACCTGTCTTATAAAGCAAATAAACAAAACATTTTTGTAATAGGAAAATATTTTATTACGGACATCAATAAAGAAATTTTTTTATTAATGACGGCGATTTTTTAAAAAATATTGAGACTTAATTACAGTTTCCACAAAAACTGCAGCGTTTCATTTTTCTCCAAAATTGATTTCTTTCTCTGAAGAAAGGAAAGATTTTTAGTAGTTTTAATCGATTGAAAGATTTTGCTTCAACTCGATAATTTGCTTTAATTCGAGTTCATTTTAAAAGAACTACCACTTTATCGAAAATCATAATTTCCTTTTTAGCATTTTTGAAAGTGCTTTTAAAAGATTTTATTGAATGTTGATTCACATGTTATCGCTGGCACATTACCTACCAGACTAATAAAAGTAATAGTGCGGCATCAAGAGTTTTCTGATTATTCACTTGGGACAATAATTTGGTTTTATTTATCCAGTGAAATAAAATCAAATTACTTTTCCCTTTTTTTTTAAATAACTTTTTAGAAAATAATGCAAACTCTGTTTTGATTATTTGTACGCAATATATAACTTTGTTAAAAACACTCTAAAATATCTATTTCCTGATGGCACAGCTCTTGAATTACGTAAAATCTAATGATTTTAAATTTAAAAAAAACAAGATGCTATAATCTTTCGAAAAAAATAGTACCGACACATATTTTCTAAAATAGTATATCTTTTGTCAAATGTATTTTTGAATTTTGTAAATCGTAATTTTATAGCAAATTCTTATAGCAAATAGGCACATTACCTAGCAGACTACCAAAAGTAATAATGTGGCATAAAGAGTCTTCCGAAATTTATTTAGATCCATAATATTCTACTATATCATATTCTATAATATTAATAATGTTCTATTGAGAAATGGTTAATATGTTACTCGGGACCATTTTTGTCAAATCAAACAATTTATTGGATACATTACATACGCATTTAAATACCAAATAGTTAATTAATTTCTTTTGAAAATTACCATTTTTTTTCAAACAATTTCTAATTATTATTTTATTATTATTGCCACAATTTTTAATTTTGCATAGTTTTTTTCTCACCTTTTTCTTAGACAGTATAATGATAATAATTTTTTGCATGTATTTGGTTATATATATTTTCTATGTACGCATAAAACGCACATTTATAAAAGGCTTGCATTGGAATGTCATCGGGTAAAAAATTTTAACATGCTGATTGATATTTTAAAAGGAAAAACCTCTTCGGGAGCACTTTTTGTTTTCGCTCAAAAAACTTTCAATAGAATGTTCATTAAAAGCATCAAAATTAATTTTAGATATTAATTAAAGAATATGCATTTTGTATAAGATATAAAAGACTTTTAAAAGGCACAACTAATATAAATTTCAAAGCAATGACACCTTTAAGCTTTGTATTAAACAATTCACTCAAATACCGCTAAATCATACAATACCTAGTGAAGAACATTGATTTAGAAATCAATACTTATCTCCATAAAATCTTACCGATTCCTAAGAGAACAATATTCTACAGGCTTTAGGTCTTTAGAAATGAAGATTTAAGTGAAAGACGAGTCTTAAAGCTTTGAAGAAAGTACGATAAAATACTAATGATTTTCAGAGCTTCAGTAAATGGGATGTGAGTAGTTATGGTCTCAGTTATCGCTCAACAAATTACGGTTTTTTGTAACTTTTCGGCTGGAATAAATTCCTGTAAAACGACTTTTTCGCTATTTATTGCAATTACTTTTATCTTTGCACAAGGCTTGTAAAATGTTAATGTGTATTATACATGACATTCCCATCTTTAATATTTAATTTTGCAGTCCTTGTTAAAAATGAAGTCAAGTATATGTCGCAAATATTGTGACTTATGAACTGAAATTGTTTGTAATAATTTTTATTATTCAGTAATTAATATTTTAATATTTACTGAAATTTTAAAGTGAAATTCAGTAGAGGTCTCAAACCCACAATAAACCATTTAAACTTGGTTGAAGTAAGACAAACTCTATGAGCGGCGCATGCAATAAATTGAAGAACAATATGTAATAATACAACAATTATCGGAGTACATCTGTTAAGTTAAATCATATTTAGTCTTATAGGTAATAACGGCTTTCCATTCCCATGGTACTTTCTTTACTTGGATGCAGAACGGAAACCTGCAACTAACAGAACATTCGACGGGACGAGAGCCTTGACAAAATAGTGAGCAACAAAAAAAAGATACAAGATTGGTCAGTGTCAGCAGTCAACGTAAAATAACCTCACTCACTCCCGCTATCAGAACTCTAGTTTCACGAGAAATAAACAAACAAATCAACACCCTCGTCTTTTTAAAAGAAAAGATCCAAAAAACATATTTTTTAAACTACTTATGGAAAAAAAACTTACGGATAAAATTCCAAAGCCAGTTCGAGACATCTGAGTCGAATGCAAGTCCCCACTTTGCAACAGATATCCCGAAGGCCCAAACAGTCTCTGACAAAACACCGAGAACAGTAGTGAGGGCATTCCCACCCCTAATTAATAAACCTTCATCGATAATAAACAAAGCTAAACTAAGAAGCCAGTAGCCAACCTAACTCTTACAACACCCTTATCTGACTAATCAACCATGAAAGATATGGATAAAGTACTATTAATAAACACAAAATATTATCTGGCGCATTCGCAAAAAGCTTCTAGACAGACAATGAATAAATACCTTTTAACATTTTCTCACTGAATTAGAATTAACTTTTTCCACTGAAGTAAAGAATATTCTTCGTTACTTGTAGTATCTTGAGTTTGAGGCTATTCAGTTACTTTAGTTTCTTCATATTTTGTAGATTACAACTACCCCTTTTCATTTGAATTTAAATCTGGTGAAAAATAGTACAGTTATTAGTTTGTTTTAAGCAAACTAATTACAAGCGCAAATTTTCTAGCATATTTCAGGTTAAACTTTTAAACCATTCAAATTGAATCCTTGTAAGTGAAGATATGATAATTACACTGAGAAAAAAGTTAAGTACCAAAAAATGTATCATGTTTTGTCAATGGGAACTGCAAAAAAACAGTAATTTTTATCAAAGCGCTTTGTAAATGATTTTGGTAAAATTAGCAATACAATATTGTTTTTATTTCATGGGTTAAAATTTGGTAAATAGGGTAAAATCTGGTTTCTTTCATGATACCTTAGCATGGCATAAAAACCATTTATTCGGTTAAATTTGCTTTTCAGTTTTCAGCCGGGATAGCCTGGTCGGTAGGGCGCTGGGCCCATGTCCGAGAGTTCGTGGGTTCGAAACCCGCTGACCAAAGACTCCCCGTGTAGTTGGTGACTGATGCACCTTAAAATTCTGTCGAGTCGCAAAGTCCTCCATGTTCCCATAACAATTAAAAACCTCTGGGGGTACTGGATTGGAGATCGCTCGTTCTCTGATTCAGGTCAAAATTACGATCTGTGGATGAATGAATGGATGTATGAATGGGTCTGCCTTATAAACATGTGTGACGTATGATGTGGCAGAAGTCGCATTCTTGACCATAGATGGCGCCACTGAAAGAACAAGAATCGCACGCTCTGCCTTCAATTTGTACTAGGGTTCAAACTTATTGGCTTGAGGGGAATTAGTTATTACTGATGAAAATTTAAATTACGAAATCATACAAAAAACGTTCTTTCTCTTAATAAAAAAACTTTTTTCGGTGCAATCCTGAATCCCAAAATATAGGGAGTATCCGGAATTTGAGAAATATTGTCCTAATACTTAGGTTAGGAAAGCGGTCAAAAGTTTGGACCCTTTAATGTTAATATTAGTTCTTGCGTATTTTGCCATATTTCGAGAAGTTTAGAGATCATTAAAAAAATTTTGCACTCAGTTATAAAATTGATTTATCCAATCAATTTTATAACTGCGTCTACGAACCATTGTCTAGGATTGTACGTCCTAGTAGTTTATCCGTATTTTTAATCCGTATTTTTAACTTGGGTTTTTCTCATTATAATAGTCATTGTAGTTTCACACCAAATATAATTTTAAAAAACTATTAATTATTTTTTATAATTCTACTTAAAAGTAGTCGGAACAAAATTAAATTGTAAGGTGTATGAATTTTTACATCATTTTTTGGAATGCGATTCATAATGGCAAAATACAAAACTTGAAAGAAATCAGTTGAACAATTTCTGAAACACTGAATTCTAAACTTTTTGGCTTTTTCAAAATTTGATTTCCATAAAATATGATTCCAAATAAAATTACACTCATTAAAATGAAGCGAAAATTTGTATTCCTTACATTCCAAAATTTTTTCAGTATTATTAAATAAAATATTAAAAAATAATAAATAATTATCAAACTTTACTGTTTCTATTTTTGGATAATCAAATTTTATAATTGTGTACAAACAGATTTCAATTCGCTTAAAAAGTTCTCGAGATATATCGAATGTGTGAAAAGTAAATTTGGGGTCTAAACTGAAAACTAAAAAGTAAATGCGTTTTTGCATGGAATACCATTGGTTAATCAAATTTTATAAATTAAAAAAAACTCTCGTATTAAAAATTCGATTTCTCAGGAACTATTTGACTGATTTTGTTCAAATTCTGTATTTTAAAAAAATTTGCAGTTTTGAAATGTTTGTAAAGTTGCATTCTTTAAATTGGTATAAAAAATCGTATACCTTACAATTTAATTTTTTTTACTATTATTAATAAAAGTTAAGTTAATTTTTGCATGGAGTTTTCTTTAGATAAACAAATTTTATAATTGTGTGCAAACAATTATCTTAATGTAGTGAAATAAGCAAAAAGTAAAACTAACATTAAGTTCAATTTAAAAACCCCATGTACACATGCATAGTGAAATGATCAAGATTGAACTAAAGCATCACATCATAACACATTATCATCAAACGTGAAAAAACTTTATGAACTATTAAACTTTAGAAAAGAAAATTTGATTGTATAAAAGTTTTCACTTACTTTCCTTTCAAATTAATTTCAAGAACAAGGGATGTCTTCAGATAGGTGCACTTTTCTACCTAGCTGCCATTTTTATTTACAAATGAAGATGGATTTTTCTTGCAGTTTTGAGCATTTCACTGTAGTTAATAGTAAGTACGTGAGGTTTTCATATTCGAATATAAATTTTTCGGAGCTATTTTTCTTGCTCAATTTTTAGAGAGCTTTTCTTAAAGTTATCAAACTTGGAAATATGCGAGAATCATCAGCGTCGCCCACATGCAGTAAATATTTTAGAACAAAAAGTTTCAATAAATTGAACCCAGTATACGACTAGTAAATCCATAAATATTTTAAATATTTTGTGTATGAAAATATGCAATTATTTAATTTATATTATATATTAAAACTTATACAGTCAAACCCCGCTATAGTGAATTTTCAAGGAACAGAAATTTCAGTTCACTATAGCCGGAAGTTCACTATATCCGTACTGCAAACAATTTTAACTAATTTTTCCGAAATGCTCTCTTTTATTACACATTATTTAAATAAATGACTGATAAAAAGAAACACAAAATGATTAAAAACCAATATGTAGTAACAAAAAATGTGTTAACTTTTATTTTTTATTACTTTTCGTGTTGCGTACAAAAAATTTAGGAATGGGAAACTTAGATAGAAGTAACAAACAAAAAAGAATGCGTATGGCTACATTCCTCTCAATCGTTGGTTTTAACAATCGGTATATGTATTTTATGCAAAAATTTCAAAATTACCAAAAAATAAAGAAAGAAAAATCAGTCGAAGACAAAAAATAGTTCATAATATCCAATTTCCTCTCTTCTTTTGGTTCACTATATCCACAGAAAATAATATTATATATGTATAGTAAGGCACAGGAGCGAACATTTCGTTCACTTTATCCGGGAGTTCACTATAAACCATAATCACTATAGCAGGGTTTGGCTGTATTTATTTATAAAAAAAAAGTAAAATTAATATTTAAAAATAATTTTTGTATCAGAAATTCTCCAAAGAGAAAATTTGGGGAAGATTTACCATAAAATTTTTTATATAATTATAAAATCTTTTATTTTACCGAATAGATTCAATTGTTTCTTACTTTTAGTTCTTCTAAGCTTCAAACCTGGCTTTATTAAAGGAAGTTGAGATTCAGTAAAACCATCTTATTACATCTAGAATAGCAAAATCAGTATAAAACCGCCTAACAAATAAAGCAATCTTTCACTCGTCGATCGGTGAAATCTATAATTAGGAGAATAATCTTAAACAACACTCTGACAGTTAGTAAATAACAAATGCTTTGGGCTTTACACATTTCCACTCGGCTTAACAAATACACCGTCTTACATAATTTGTTAATTTAATTAGTTAAATGAAGCAATGAATGAAAGCATATTTTCAGATATTTCTCAATGAATTGTATTTCTCTCACAAAAGAGTAATTTTGGACAGGATAATGGAAATAAATTCAATTTAGTTTTAACTTTGATTTAAGAGATATCTCTGAACAAGGCTAATAATACTTAAAATGACTTTTTAAGGTATACATACAACGTTATAAAGAAACACTAATTATAATTATTATATATAAATCTATGTACAATAAAAAGCTTTATGATTTTATCAGTACTACTATTACAATTTCTTACCTGGATTTCAGGAGAAATGGGATTACACAAGCTGCTACTATAATCTGAAAAAAGTGATCAGTGTTCTCCGATTTTGCATTGCGACCTGTTCCCCAGAATCAATTCCCATCTGTAGTTCTATTCATGCTTTTAAATCCAAAATTGCGTAAAATAAATCAGTATTCAAAATATAAAATTCAACTGACCTTGCTACGTTTCCAATTTTTAAAATTAAAGTGCAAGTTTGCTTAAGTTGAAATTTACCTTTTTGTTCTACCTTCATGAGTTTTTTCTTTCTCTTTGGACATTTAATTTTTCAAACATTTTACTTTCGATTGTTTTTAAAATGCTAGTTGTGTCGACATTTAAAAATATTATTTTATCAGTCAAAATTGGGTGTTTATCATTTTTAATGGTTTCATTTTTATTTTGAACTTATCCCGATACTATTGTCAATTTTTATGTTTAGTCCCCTTCTTGTTTATCTTAATGCTGGGATTGATTTTAAGCAATAAATTTGGTTTGCTTATACAATTTTAGTCCCACTGAAATTCATTGATAATCATTAGCTTATAACAATATTTACAGACTCAGGGGATTGCGCTCGCCTTCCAATAAGGTGACCCGGGTTCGAATCTCGGCAATGGCTGGTCGATACGAATTCCGCATCCGGCTTGCACCGATCACAATGCTGATGTGAAATATCCTCAATGGTAGAAGGGTCATGGGTTGCAGTTCCCTTGTCGTCTGGTTAACCGTGCGAGAATCTCGTGATCTTCCTCTCCAAGTAATGCAAATGCTAGTTAGTTTCTTCAAAAAAGCCTCCATGATCCTCATTTAATTTTGAGTCTCTTGTTCGTTTCTGAAAATGTCCCAGCCAGCCTGTGAACTGAACACCAATGTCTTACTCAACATTAATACGTCTGGTTTTTCCTCTACTTTATTTTGAATTTTTGATTCATTAAAATTGAAATTTTTAAATTTTGTAATATAATTCTTGAATTTCCTACATCACTTTTGAATTTTCTATATAACTATTTAAAGTATCAATATTAGTGGGGAATAGTATATAATAGGGGCCCTTCCAATGTTAGGGACCTTCCCAGTGCTATCCACGTTAAATTTATAATTTTTGCCACTCTTTAAGGGCATTCAGACATTAAAAGTAAATTTCAAACATTCAATTTTACATTTACAACACCGAATTACACCGATCAAGCACACATATATTATACTTATAATGATGCTTGTGTTACTTCATTTCTTATATACATACTTAATCAATTATATGCGTTCAAGTCATACATACGTAACGAACGAGATTCTTGATTAATACTATCCTAATAATTTATTTTTAATAAAAAAATAAATATTGTGAATCTTACTCAGTTAATCTTAATAAAAAAAATTAATATTTTATGACTGGTCCAGAGTTCCGATCATTTAATAAAATTATAGCTAAATACAAGCAAATATTTTGATATTGATAAGTTCAACTTAAAAAAATAATGAGACAGAGAGAAATAAAAAGGTAGAAACAGGCTTTTGTTTATCAAAAGCCAAGAAAGCTTTAAAAATTTAATAAATTTTGACTTCGTAACTTGAATTGTATTTTTTTCCAGAAACTGTACTAATTTCTTTTTATTTTTTCATAAACTGATTTTGTAGTCATTTTGTAAGACAAAGTATGTAAGAATCTTACTTTTGTAGCCTCAATTTATTCACATTAAACCTTCTAATTTAATCACGAGTACTAATCACGATTTATTTAGAAAATTTCTGTCCTTGCCATGTAAAAAAATAATAAATAAATAAAATTAAACACTTGGCAGAGGAAAGGAAATAGATCTACTATAATTTATGTTTCAAAAGTTATGAACTATTTTAAGAAACTAAAACGTGTTTTACATACGTATTGTTTTGTTAATATCACAATATTCTATAGTGTTTAAATGATTGTATATAGTTTTTGTTCACAGGCACTCACTGTTCATTATTTAGGAAACAAGTTATTTTTAAATAAATTTGGCATTCATATTTAATTAGACTTTTTTTATTATATATATTTTTTAAATGAAAATATTTTTTAAAAAAATTATAATTACCTGCTTCACTGCATAAATCTTCAAAGGTCAGGAACTAAACACAAAATAAAACAATATTTTTGTACGCTATTTAATATAAAGACATCTGCATAAAAGTATAATAACTGAGTTGTACTTTCCTTAATGATTCCTATATCTATATTTGGCTAACTTTTTTTTAAATATTATTTGAAATATCAATAACGATATATAAAAACAAATATACATATAACGGACACTTTTAACTAAAAATAACTATTTTTGCACTCATAAATATTGTACTTGTGTCTCCGAATTAAAATGATGTTTTGTTTCTGCAGGTAAAGTTTCGATAAACTAGGGTACACTCACTCTTAGTTAACATTAATTAAAAGCATAATGCTTTTCAAAAATTGTGTTATCTAATTTTAAATGTTATTTAAGATTATTAAACAAGTATCGAAAACTGATACATTTTTCCTCAATCTTATTTTTAAATTTATCTAGAGCTCTGTAGTTTAAGATTATGGATAGAAAGAGCATTGCATGGTATTCATTAGTTACCAAAAGGAAAGAAATAATAATTTCTTTTGTCATAGAATTTATGATTCAATAAATGTAATGAGAAATGATGCCCCTACTTCTTTGAAATTATAGATTTAAAAAGATAATCTTAAAAATGTTTCAGTCTTTTTGCAGACGATTTATAAAATCATGATATTAAGTATAATAAACTAAATATCCAGGGGAAATTACTATTAAAACTTATTTAAAAACTTAGTATTGTTACATCTTTGCATTTATAATTCTGTCTCACTGTTAGTAATTTCTTGGAAAAAATGGTGAGTTTTGTGTACATTGTTTTATAACAATATTTTTTGCAAATGGTTTCAAAACTATAAAGGAAAAAAATGTTCTTTACCATAAACTTTACGGTTAATCAGATGGACAAACGGTTAGTCGGACAGTTAATCGGATGGACTGCCAGTTATTTTAGCGTAATTTTGGAATGGAAATTTTAACAGTGTATTCGAACTTATTATGTTTAATCAAAATGGATTCATACTTTATTATTTAAATAAATACCGTTTATTACCGTCAAAAAAATTACATTAAAATTTATAATTATAATATTTGAAAGTATTAGAGCAATATACTTCTAAGCAGCACTTTTTGAAAAGATTACATTTTTCAACTAAACCATTCCTTAGTAAAATTTCCAGACAAGTATACTACCAAATTCTGCTTTCACAAAAATCACGTTTTTTGAAAAATAGAAAATATGGTTTATTGTCCCAAACGCTTCAATCAAACTAAATAATGACTAAAACCTTTTATTATATTTAAAAAATAAAACATCGTATATTATTCTACGAAACCCAGAAATATATTTGAACTGCAAGAATATGAATATAAATATTAAGATGGATGTATTATTTTTAAGCGATAGTTCATTAAGTTTACAAATAAGATTCTCTCGTCATTTATTAGAACATTGATCTGAAATCGAAAATTACGGGGGCATCAGAAAGTTGAATGACTCATGAATAGTGAAATGACTAGGCACAAACAATACAAAAATCATAAAAACTTATTCGACATTATAGAGTTCTTAAATTTGATCTAGATTTGTACTTATAAGGCTGCATTATTGAATTTAACGAATGGTCTTTTTTTTGTCTTATTTAATGGTTTCTTTTGAACCTTTTTTTATACAAACAGAAATGTTATGTTCAATAATATTTCTATTTTAGTCCTAATCTCCTCTACAAAAGCTTTCTTTGTGTGATTTATTGTAAATTTATTAGCATTTGGAAAAGTTTTTTATATTTCATTTTAAGTTAACTAAATTACCTATTTTTTATTAATTTTAATTAAAATGCTTCTAATATTACTTATAACATGCTGCTTTGCTAATTGGTTCTGCCTTAAATAGCCACATATAGAACCGTTAATGGTATAATATTTCGTACTAATTTTTTTTATCACACAAGTACAAGATTACAAATGTTTTATAGACTATTTTAAGTATATTTTATATAAAATCTTTCCTAAGACATTTATATCGTTTTTACAAAAACTATATAATCTTGTGTTATTATTTTTTTTTATTTAGACCAACACATAAATGATCATGAGTCTTTCTCATAAAAATAATTTTATATTTTTGAAAACATTATTAATCGAATAAAATTTTTACATTGTTCTATGTAAATTTTGATTACATTGGGCATTTTTATAAATCATATGTATAGCTGCCGGTAATATTTTTTAACTATAGACATAAACGGAAAGCAGTTACGACAAGCAAAGTTTGCTTTAAAAACAAAGTTTGTCCAATTATACAAAACACTCATTAAATAGAGAAAACAATTAGGATTTTTTTTTCAAATCCTAAAAAAACTTTCAGTGTTTTTTTTTAATTTATTTAAAATCTTTGTTATCTTGAAAATGTTTTTATTTTAATTTCCAGAATACTTCTTTTTTCAAACAAAAATGTGTTTTTTTATACATTATTCTGACGAAAATTTTTGACTATCGATGCGAACTTACAATTTTTTTAACAGTGAATTTTAAAAATTTTTTAATTTTAAACTAACAATTTGGATTTTTAAATTAGAAGTTCCACCATTTAAAGAATTAAAATCGAAAGTTCCAATACCTAGGGTATATCGGAAGCTTCAAAAAATATTTTAAATTATAGTGTATATTTTTTTTAATCTTTAAAAATATACTGTACCTTAAGTCTTTAAAAACTGTACTTTATTATTTTTAAAAAAGAGGTTTCAGGGGTTGGAGAAGGGTTTTTTGTTAATACTTTAAAAATAATTTTCATAATTAACTTAATTATTCATTATTAACTTCATTATAAAAACAGAGAAATTCGTAAAAATGGTCTGGCTATCTTAATAAAAACGTTAACCTATCCCGAAAAATATTGTAATAGAATTCATAATAAATTACTAAATCGTCATGTTTCAATAAGGAAAAAAATATTTAAATTTAGAACATTTTAACTGCAGTTTTTTTTTCATACCAATTTACAAATAGATTTTCAAACATTAAATGTATTTGAGTTTTAAATATAAATATTTCGAAAATTATATATTTTTTTTATTTATTCGAAAATAATTGAATTTGGCTGCAAAAATTTAATTTGAAGGATGACTATCGCTCAAAGGCGTTTATTCTAAAAAAACTTCTTAACTTGTTTTGTAAAACTTGTTTGGTCAAACACATTTTGCCTCAAGTCAAGTATCGACGCGCAGTTGGAAGAGGAAATAATATTATTTGTTAGGCTTCTTTGCTGACAAAATGGCACTTTTATTTTGGCGCGTGTTAATTTTATTATAAGATAGTGTTAGCAGAGTATTCAATAAAATGTAACTCTAAAATGTCTAATAGTTTTGTTTTTCAATTTTTTAAATAATTGTTTTACATTTTTTATCAATAAAATGTTATGATATACCAGTTTAGATTTATTTCGATTATGCTTAACATTTAAACATTGTAATCGTGAGAAAAATATCTTATAATGCAAGTACACAAATAATAGTTATAAGTCAAAGTATAAGTCACAATTTGAAAAATAATTCTGTGATTTTAGATCTTAGTGAAATACAGATTAGATTATTACTTACAATTGAAATAAATTAGATTTGATTGGATAGTGTTTAATTAAACAAGAGACGGAATCAACTAGATTGTGCCTAATTCAAATGATAACACTGTGATTAAATTGATAAAATAATGGTGTAAAATATGCTTGATGTGAAAACAAGGAAATAATTGGGGTTCCGCGGGATTTTGAGATTCGTAAGTAAGTAATTATAATACCAAAGCAAGATAATCATTTATTGCAGAAAAAATACAAATGAATGGAGAATTAGGCCACCTCTAACGTGAATGCGGTACGATCGGGTATTTTTTAAATTTTATTTAATAATCGTCATTGAACATTTGACCCAATTTTTGGGTTTACGACTACTATTGTTCAACGCCGTAGCCTTGTAATTTTAAACCCAATCCAGAAGACAAGGGATCAAGTTTTGAGAAAAATTTGCCTTCGCGAAAACTTTTCTAATGGAAATAACCTGCATTTGCGTTAAATGGAGAGAAAAACCGCGAGAACCTCCCACGGTTAGCTTAACGGCAAGTGGACTCTAGCCCATGATCCATCTACCACTGGGAAATTTTTTATGTCAGCACTGTGGTGGGTGCAAGCCGGACGCGGAATTCGTATCGACCAGCCATCGCTGGGATTCGAACCCGGTCACGTCATTAGAAGGCGAACGCTCTATCCCCTGAACCATCACGACTCTGCGATTCGTGCTTGCATGAAAAAGGCAATTGCCAAGAAAATTGATAAATGTTTGATTAAGATGGAATATGATAAAGCAAACTATTGGTTTCATTTCATGCAAACTTTTTATAAAGCAAAATGACTTAGCTTTAAGAGTTGTGTTGAAGTTCTAATTTTAAGAACAATGGTAAAGTACGCATCTCATTAGAAATAGAACTGTTAATTGCAGGATAACGACGTAAATGGTATATTTATCGATAATTTTTCGAAAAACATTTTAAAGTTAATTTTTTTTTTACCTTTTTAAATAAAGTTCCTGAAAAATTGAGTAAGCTATAAATACTATGAACGAACAATTTTATCTTGCTAATTTGTTGTTAAGATGTAAAATTGAGACAATTCAATTATTCGGAATTTTCCTTTTATTGTCACCAAAAGTTTTGTACTAAAAAACTTTTTTCAATAAAACAAAAATATTGCAGCTTCAAACCTTTCATCCTATAAGGATTAAATATTATTCTTTAAAGCTTTTTTAAAAAGTATTGTCACTTACGTAAAATTTTCACTTTGGTCCATAATGACGTTTTAGCTGACGTCACATTAGCTGTAGGATCAAATTGCATTGTCCATTAACATTTCATGACAAGGTGGATTTTAGTTGAGCATACAAGACGTTGATAAATTACCTGGATTTAAGATTACTTTCACCTTAAAACTAGCTTTATTCAAGGATTTTTTCGCGCTGGAAAACCCTAAATCAACCTCGATTTTAAGTTCTTATATAGAAGATTGTTTTCCAAAGTTTTGGATTAGGGTAACGTGCGTAGAATAGAGCAGATTGTCACACATCTCGTTTTAAGGTTAGAAAGTTTACAGGCAAACAGCGTAACAAACCGTTTTAGGTTTGCATTAAAAGGTTTTTGCTGAGTTAAAATAAACCTTATTTTGCTATCTGGGATGATTGTGTGCTAAAGCTTTCGACTGCTCTTCTGAAACTATTTTAAGAAATCGGCTTCTTTCCCTCCTCATATTTTGATGTTCATAAATCTGAATTCGACGAGAAAAAAAAATTATATATATATATATATATATATATATATATATATATATATATATACACAGTCAGACCTCGATATAAGGTCATCCTAAGGGACATGACCTTATAAGCGGGGTGACCTTTTAACTGATTCATTAGCAGTTCGTAACTAAACGCGTAAATAGTACACATTATGACATTTTAAAAATGGTAATACAAACGAAAACAATCGGTTATAAATTAAATATTTAAGTCAATAAATTTTAACAAAATTAATAAAGAATTAAAGAAAATTAGATTTTAAAAAAAATTTAATTTAAAATAAAGCTGTTTACAAATTTCTTCAAAGTGTACATACATACATTACATCTTACTTCATTTAAAATAATTATTTATGCAGGTTTGTTTCATTTTTGGTTTTATTTTTCGAACAATGGTTTCTATATTTTGTAACTTCTCAAAATGCTCCTCAGCTCTCTCATGGTTTGTAAAAAAATTTCGTATGACATTTATTGCATTGAAGGCTTTCACTTGGGTTACAGTTACAGTCTCAGGATCACTGTCATTGTCCTCACTGTCCACAACTTGTGAAACAATTTCAGAAATTGTAGGTAGAACTCGAGAGGGGTAAGGAAGTTAAATAGGCTTTTGTGAGAAAAGAGCTTCCCTCGCCTCATATAAAAATGACCTTACAAATGATAACGATTTTTAAAACTTGACCATATATCCGATAATCTGTAACAAAGAATTCCTATTCAGTGAGCCAGGACATTGGAAATGTGACCTTATATGCGGATGACCTTATATCGAGGTCTGACTGTATATATAAATATATATATATATATATATATATATATATATATACAGAGAAAGTACGTTTTTTTGGTCTCATTTCGTAGCTTTAAGTAGGGTTTGCTCTATTTAATTAAAATATTTGAGGCCCTTTCTTTTAACAATTAAGATAAGTTATCAGTTCCTAAGAATCCAATCATTAGAAAAAAAGTTATTCAGGCGGGAAACATTTTTTTGGCTGAAAAAGGGATACTTTTCAGGAGAGTAGAAGTAGTTGAATAATAAAAAAATAAAAGAAAATGCTTAAAAATTGCGTTTTTTAATTAGACTAAAAAGAAGAAAATACTTTTGTTTTTGTCAAACTGAGAACGAAAATGGCTGAACGCAACACTTACGCAAGGCGAGGAGGCGGCATTTTGAGGAATTTAATTACGAAAATAATGAGCTGAAAGTTTTTCGTCTTAAGTCAGACAAAAATAAAATTATTTAATTATTATTTAGTTAATTTAGAGAGTACTCCAAACGTTTTTATTTATTTAAAAATTTTATTTCTCTGCCTGCTAGTTTAAGTTGAAAAGTATCGAACTTTTGATTGGCCATTCCAGCTGTTTATACAATTTAAAAACGACTTATAACAATGTGACATAGAGTCAAATTTGAGAACTCTTGATAATTGCGTTTAATTTCAATAAACAATTGTATTTGGTCTATTAAATAATGGTCTAAATTCAGTGTGTTTTGATCAAGAAACGCTTGTATTGTATTATCGTCCTGAACTGAGTTTCATTTAATGTATGCAGCAAAGAGGATTTAGTAGAGCATTCGGCGAATATTTAAGTAAAAGATTAAAATTTTGTCTATAATTTATTAGGTGATCGGCTTATTTAAATAAAGAAGTTTGTGTTCATAGGCATCTTCTAATAGGCATCTGCGGGTAATAAAATAATTACCCGCAATATTTAAATGCATCTTCTTAGACATATTTTAATATTTAATTGAAAATGATTATTGAGATAGATTAAAACAGAAAAGCGAGTTTTCAAAATTAAAAATATATTCATTTTGAAGCTTATATTCTCCTAAAGAAAGGGCTCCAGGCAAGTGTCTAGCAAAAGTGATTTCAACTGTTAAATAAAAACTATACATTTATAATTTTTATGATTTTATTAGTTTATGAGTCAGCAATTTTTCAAGATTTGTTTACCATATATATCAACCGAAGATAAATTAAAAATCAACAAACAGTTTAAATTAGTGTTTCGCACTTTGTGTTTGATTCAACTTCTTTTACTTAATATACAGTTATGAACTCCAAACGAATCTGCCTAAGCAACTGTTAAAAACATAAAATATTAATACTCTAAACACGCCTTAATGAATAGACAAACTTAAAATGCTACTAAATCAATGCTTTATCGTCAATTTGTTTACCCAAAAATATTTATCAATGTAGAATAGAAATTACAAAATCCATGAAATACTGAAAAATTATAACCCAGGTTTTAGTTTATAAAAACTCATGATTTATCTATTTTATTTTTGCCCTCAAGTACTCCTTAAACACCTTCAATAGGAGATTCATTTTTGAAATAGCTAGGTACTCAGTATTTGCTCAAAATTGGGAAATGATTCAATAAAGAAGCAGTTTTCACTTTTAAAAAATTAACTAATAATTTTGAATTCTTACATGAAAAATCTTTCCTAATTCTGCAATTATTACTAAAGAAGACTCACTGTTGTTTTAAAAGAATGGCGTGTCTGTCACTAAAATGATAAATTAAGTTGCTTATTTCAGATAATTTACAAATACATTTTCATTTATTTAAATCTACTGTTCTAGATAATTAAGTGAAAATAGTAAATACTTAATTTAAACAAAATTTTCTCAAATCTTAATAAGTTTAACGCAATTATGTTTTATTTCAAGAAGGAATTCTTTCGCTAATTATTTTGAAAGATAAAAAGAGATACAAAAACGATCTGATTAAAGATAATAAATTAGGTGTCTAGAATGCATTTCTTTTAACACGATTTTCTGACAAGACATATATAAAAAAAGTTTACCTACGTTTTCATTTAGTTACCTGAAAATCATAAGCAAAACATTTGAGATTGATAAACTATAACTACATAATCGCAGTTAGTTTGTTTGCGTCAATAAAACACGCTTTTTCATTAGAAATCATTTAAAGGCCTTTTAAATTTATTTCTTTTACTTGTGAACCTCATCCTAGTTTTATTTTATTATTATTTTGTTTTTTTTTATATTTTATTTTTATAAATTTTATTTTTATAAATTTTATTTTTATAAATTTTATTTTTATAAATTTTATTTTTTAAATTTATAAAAAATTATATTTTAATATGGGTGAAAAAATAATAATATATCCGATAAATTGTGTAGCGTGACGAATAGAAAAGAATTGAATATAGAAGAATGATGACGGTAAAAAGATCTTTCCAAGACATGCAATTTTTTTAAAAGTTCGATGAATATATTATATGCTTAGATGACCGCTCAATAAACTGACCGCTGCTAAAGAAATCCTTTATTTTTTCTTTAATTAATATCAATTTTTAATATTACTCATTTTTAAATATTAAAAATGAGTTCGTGTTTGAAATAATCATTTAGGTACTCATTAGTGTCAATCAAAAGTATAAACGTGTGATTTTAGTTGAGCTTTTAAATTTATTTAAAATAAGTTTCCAAGTCTAATGGGTTAAATTTTAAAATCATTATCTGAGAACTAAACTATCTGATGGTCCCTCATGAATCTTAGTTACATCCGCCAAAACAGTTATGTTATGATACTTTATAAATTTTCGATTTACAAATCAATTTATCTTTACAAAACTTTTTAATATTTTTTAAATGGTTTCCTATTTTTCAACCTTTTACATAAGTTAATAAGTAGAATTATAATTATGATAGTAAATACTTTTCGTTATGTGTAGCATTCAAAAGGAACTTTTTTTAAAGGTAACACATAGTATTTGAGGCAATTCAATATATGCTCAATATTAAAAACTTGTTTATGGGTATATTTCAAAACGATGAAATTTCATATTTCGAATGGTAAGAAATTCTCTTTATTGCACAGGTCAGTTCAAAAAATTTTCTTAATCCTTTATTTGCATTTGTTATAATTGTTTGGATAAAAAGTGAGCATTTATTTAGTGTGGTTAGGGGGTATATGAAAGTAAACATTCTATGCAGATTTTACATTTAAGCTAAGCATTAAAAAGTTCTTAAACAGTCCCATAAATTAAAATTTATTACTACTATGAATAAGAAACACGTAATTCACCATTTATTTTCCTCTTATCTTTATTTATTTATCATTTTTTGAGCTTAGCATACATCATATATGTACAATCATAAATTAAAATTTTTTTTATTTAGCTTGAAGTTTTTTTTTCTTTTTTTAAATAAGAAAATAGGAAAAAATAATCACTTTGTTATCCACATTTGGTACAAAGACTTTTTGAATTTAACAAAAAAAAAAAAAATCTACGTTATTTATTACGATCTCTCATTTCAATTTCAATTCTAATATAGAGACCGAAATTTAGTCAATTGATTTTAAAAGGGTTTTAAAAAATTACTTAAGCCATTATTTCTTTTAATCTAACTACAAAACAATAAATATAAAATAATTTAAGCCCCCAATTATAAAAGGAAAACTGATGTGCCCCTGTCCTAAGTGGTTGTAATTTATTATTTTTCATAATCCTTTCAAATGATATATCAATCTTACTCTTCTTGTCTGCATTCACTCTTTTTGTGTCTTGTTCATTTTCGAGTCTTGGCAGCGAAAAAGGCAGCCTTACGAATTTAAAAATTATTCTGAATGCATTTCATTAAAAAATTATTTTACATACATACTAATATAGAAAAATGCAATATTACTTATTTTTCTGTTTGTTACCAAATTTTTATAAAAGTTATGCAGTATCTGTTTAACAACGAATTAAAATTAACGGTATGCACTCATAATATAACGACATACGTACTGTACATTTGTATTTATTGCTTTGCTACATGTGGCACAGCCGCTGAAATTGCCCAAAAAGTTAACTAGAAAATTGAAAAATTTCAATCGTACAAATGTCAGTGAAAACCATTTTATAGTGAGTTATTTTGGGTCTCTTCTCTATTTTAGTTTTGTAAAATGATTTGCGACATTTACTAGTGATTGCCTGTGTAGGATTCCTTTTATAATTTAAATTTAAATCAATCTTTATGGTTATATTAGTAATATTTAATTAAACCTTTGTTCTTTACTTTTATAAAAATTTCAAAATATTAAATATTGAGAAAGTTGAAAATTGATTGGTAAAGCATAAACATAATAAAATGTGTATCTGGATAGTAAATTAATTCTACGTAAATTTGGATTTTATCTCCATATTGGAAATAAAAGTATTTCAAAATAACCAGAACACTGTATACTTTAATATGTTTCTGGCTATGTGGGAGCACCAAAAAGCTCAGTAATTTTTACCGAAGCACTTTTACAGCAATTTTGGTAAAATATAATACGTGATAAAATTTGGTAAATGGGGTAAAATTTGGTAATTTTATCATGATATCTTAAAGCAGGACATAAAAACCATTTATTCCGTTAAATTTATTTTCCATTATTGTATTTTTTTACTACTTTTTTGGTAATAAGAACTAATGTTTTGAAAACCGCAATTCTTGGTAAACCTTTACCATATGAACGGAAAAATTACCAAATTAATGGCTTAAATACTGTATTTTTTATGACCCAGAATTAGGACTTTTTTACCATAAATGCCATTAACACACGGTATGGTAATTTGAAATGTTATTACAAATAATTTTCAACCGAAATAATATATATATTTTCAATATCATATATTTATATATTTTATTGCTTTTAAATTTAATTTATCAAGAAATTGAAAAGAATTGGTTTTTTTAACCATAATTATGTTTACCAAAAATTTCATTACCAGTAATCTAATATCATTACCAGCAATTTAATATCATTACCAGCAATCTAATACGAGTGCAATTTCAGTTCATGCATAAACTTGCATTTCATAAATTTCTCACACACAAAATAGTTTTTCACACATGTCTTATTTTATGTCTCCTTCTCTTCTTATTTCGCATATTTAAGAACAATACAAACTCTTCTTGACTCTTTTTTATTTTTGTAATTAAAATTAAATTGCCAGAACATTCCGAATGAAACTCTTAAGTATTTTTTGTAAGAAAATATATTATTAGACTAACTTTTTTTTACTATTACATCATCTTTAAAACCAATAAAGAAAATTATTTATTTTAGACCCAGTTAAGTCTTTCAATTTTTGACTTTTCGAAAAGTGGGCTATGATAAAGTTTGAAAATGTTTCTCACATATTTTAATTTTTTAACAAGTTTTAATTATCACTTTTCACTAAAAAAATTTCATCTAGTCTGTACCCTTGAATTCAATCTCAATGTTATCAATGCTCATTAAAAAAGTTCCAAATGGATGACATTTCTGTAAATGAAATTTTTCATAAATCTACTAGTGTCTTTATACCAAATGAAAATAATAGATTTACTAATAATTATAAACATTTAATCTGAAGCCGCAACAGTACCATTGATAATGTGGTTTATTTATTTCAAACATATAGTTTATTTTTTAACAGGAAATTGCATTGCATTTTGCGACAGCATAATTTAAGAGGAATATAATTTTAATAAATATAAAATTGTAAATTACAAGACAGCAGTATTAAAAAAACACGCATGAAACTCAATTTACAGCATTCTTAAATAAAAGTGCTAAAAATGATATTCTTTTCTTTAAATTAAGGTTTGACAATAGAATTATGCAATAGTTGGTCAAGTCCCTTTAAATCTTTCAGAATAATCGAAGTATATTCACATACATAGGGAACAATTGTTATGGTAATAAAATGGTAATATAATAAAAGTTGAGCGAAGATAACCTTGAACTTTACAGGATCCCAGTACATATTTTTTCCGACAATAAAAATATATCCTCCCGCAGACAAACAAAATAAAAAAAAATAGTAAAGTGTCGACACCAGACCTCAGTGGCAAAGAATAAATTATTTTTATGAAATGGCGATTGTCTTTCTAAATAGGTCAACACATCCTAAAGAAAGCTCTCAAAATGTTATTTGCAAAAGAAAATGTTTTAATGTAAACAGAAACACGAGTTAAATTTTAATATAAAAATGGATAATAAAGTTCGAATACTTCAAGTGCATTAGGCTTAAAATGCTGTTGGTTTGGAAGTATTACTGAATTATCTTAATAAACAAATTTGTGTGTATATATATATATATATATATATATATATATATATATATATATATATATATATATATATATATATATATATATATATATATATATATATATATATATATATATATATATATATATATATATATATATATATATATATATGTATATGTATATATCACTGTCGCTTTCTCCAAGATCTAATACTATTATACTAAAAGAACTTTTTTTTAAACTAATTAATAAATAGTATCGCCGTTAGCATTTTAAAATGACTCTGCACTAGCAATGGCTGTTTGTATAATTAAAACATTTAATTGAACTTCAAAATGTCATTTTCCTGGCATGTCCCAAGCAATGTTTAAAATATTAACTAGCTTCAAAACTTCCCATAAATTTTTTCAATATCTAATATTTTTTATCTCAACCGTTGTAAGCATTTCTAGAATATACGCAGAAGGTGTTATTTACAAAAACTTCGTTTAAAATAATTTTTTCTGTCAATAATTTGTTTTTCCCAAGAAAATCTGTCATTTTCCTGGCTACTTTTATTTAGTAGTTTATAACCAAAATAGATAGAGCCAGCAATCAATATCTTATGTTAATAGATTGATTAGATACCCTCCTATATGAACATGTCTTGTTGCATGAATAAAAAACCAATTTTCCGGTTCAAAATCTATTTCAAAACATCTTTCAAGGTGAGTAGGTTTTTGTGTTGTCATTTTCCTGGCTTCTTGATATCATAAATAACATAAACTACATAGATTTATCTGAGTTATTTTAGGAAATCCTGTTGTTTTCTACAGAATATAAACGTCATGGGCCAAAATATCAAATTAAAGTTAAGTTATATGCTATAGAATGGCGAATTTGTCATTATCCTGGCAGTCATTTTCCTGGCTTATGAATGCCAGGACATTAAAGAGTTACCAGAAATTTTTTTAAACTGCTAATACTGTAAGAGGGAAAACCAATATTAACCTAATACCAAGTTTATGTATGATTGTAAAAAAATGAAGTAATCAAAGTTATTTATTTATTTAATGATTGATTATTGAATACAATTTTATTCTGTACATATCAGCAACAAAAACATTTTTGATTATTTCAATAGTGAATAAAAAGAATTAATTTAAGCAATTTAAGGTCCATCTAACATAAAAGCCTAAGATGGCTTTTAGAAGATGGCATAGAAGTTTTAAATAGCCTTTAAAACTTCTAATATGCTAATATGTCATTTGCCTGGCATTCAAAAAGTGGTGAATTTCTATTTTTTTTTTTTTCTTGAGCAAATGTCAATAAACTACGCCTGCTGTCTTATATATTAATATTAATAAATGTAATTATTAATAAATGTAATTTAAGCAAATATACAAAAAAAATTTTGAGTGTTTTGTAGAATTTAAATAATATTTTGGTCCGAATTGCCATGTTTAAAAAGAATCACCCATATATATATATATATATATATATATATATATATATATATATATATATATATATATATATATATATATATATATATATATATATATATATATATATATATATATATATATATATATATATATATATATATATATATATATATATATATATATATATATATATATGTATATATATATATATATATATTAATTAATTGAATTTAACATAATAAGGGCATCACAATTTTCGATGTTCACGATTATTTTCTGATATTTGATACATTTTCAAACGATTCTGGAGGTGTAAAATTAGTGCGCCTATTATTTTTCATTATTTTTTTTATTATCAAAAGTTAGTAACCTCAGGATTAATTAATTGAATTTTAATGTTTTATTCAAATCTCTTTGCTAAATATAAATTAATCTTTATACAACTTAAGAAGAAATATCTTATTTCCTATTTTAAGAAAAAAAGATTAACATTCGGCTATCAGCAGAAAAAATGTGAATAAAATTTTACGCTGCGCGTGCATAAGTCAAGTCACTCGTAAGTTAACCACATTTAAATATTAATCGCCTCTTATCAATATTTCTACATTGTCGCCAAATTATTTTTTTAAAATAATTAATTTCAATTTTTCTCATCTTCTACTAAATAAAAACAGTTAAAACTTTAGAAAATAGAAAAATACGCGTGTAATATATATGGTTAAAAATATATAGCAACTAATTCAAAATTTTTTATTTATAACTTTTTTATCCACAAATAAATTAATTAATAAAAAAATAGTAGATAATTATCACAAAATACTGTTTACATAAAATTATCTTTGGGTAAATGGGTTTCATGAGGGGTTCTTTTTTTTTTTTGAAATTACTGAGTTAGTTTTAAAAACATGACTAAAAACGCAAAAAGTAAAATTACCATTTAGGGGACCAAACTTTCATTCCCTCTGCTGTCTAAACTGTTAGGGCCACAACTTCCAGTCTTCGGCTACTCCCTATATTTTGATATTCAAGAATCCAAATAATTAAAAAAAAAAATTTTTTTGTCTGGTTTTATGACCTAATTAATAAGTAGCAATAAATAATTAGCATATTTGAGGTCACCCCTAGGAACCAATAAAATTGATACTTAGTACGTTAAAATCCGATCAATTGAACGAAAGTTATTCAGGATGCATTCTTTTTTTTTTCTCACTGTGCGCGTAGAAACAGTTCATAATAGGGATCCTAGATAGTTCATAATAGGGTTCTATAGCAGTTCATGATAGAGCTCCTAAGGTACGATACTATTTCCTGTCATAGGTTGGCTCCTATGCAATCCTTATGATAAGCCCTAAACGTTTGTTCCATGATATTAGTACCTGCATAAAAATTAGAAATTTGAGTTTTTAATTCGAATGAATACACTTTTGACGTCATCAATGATTCCGTTTGCTATTTTTGAACAAATGTAATAAAAAAATGTATAAAATGTTCTTACAAATATCTTTTCTTTCGTATGAAGCCCTTATCAAAAGAATCCTGTAATGATAGAAATTACGAAAATTAAATAAGTATTAAACAAATAGTATCAAATAATCCCACGCCATCGAAAAAATCTATCGAACTTTTGAAGAAAATATAAAACGTCAGTTTCATATTATAATCCTAAATGAGAGTAAATATATTGTATTTTTCTACAATTCTTAAAACTAATTCTTAGAATTGGCTAATCATATCATTATTGCTGTTTACGAAATGGTTTAAATTATTTGTTCAGTATTACTTAAATAATTTTAAAGGAATCTTTCTTTGTTGCTGTTTACGAACTAATCTAAATTATTTTACTGAATTGTTTAAACAACTCTAGGTAAATGCTTCGTTATTGCTGTTAACGAGCTTATTCAAATTATTTGTACGGCTTTCTTTAAAGAATTCTAAATACATGTAGATATTTTTTGAAAAATATTTTACCAGTTTAATATGAATCACACAGGGAATAAAGCTACAAAACATTCATAAATTGTTCCCCAGATTATATCTAATAATTATAAACTTTGAATAAAATTAATATGGCAAGGGAATGCAAAAAATAACATATTTTTACTCTAACCCTAAAAAGGGAAAAGTTCGTAGCAGAAACATTTTTACCCTCCTTTAAACAGATTTTTATGAGTGATGTCTACGCCTTTTATTTTGATTTTTGCTGCAGTTTTAGACAAGTTTCAATTGTTTGAAAATATTGTAGAAAACTTTCTTTCAAAACATATATGATGATTTTCGGAAAACATAACACCCTTTTTATTAAATTAAACAAATTTCAAGTGCATTTTTCTGTGCGAAAAATTTTAAAGAATCAAACTTTTCTGAAGCTCATGATATGCAATCACAAAACATTAAGATTACTTAAGAAATTTTTAAAAGCAATTTATTGCGGATATTCCATTTGGAACAGCAATGTAAAAAATTCCGATTTAAATTCATTTAAAAAGTCCAGCATCCGCAAAATTCTTTCTGCCTTAAAAATCATTTTCGCTGTAAAATTTTATACCGTAATTTTGACAGTAATATTTCTTTTTAATTTCAGTGATTCAATGATTATACAGTAAATATTACTCTAAATATTTTAGTAAATCAGATTTTTCTTCCGTAAAATTTCAGGGTGAAAAGTACCGGCACCCTGTGTGCTGGTACTTTTTACCGTAGTTTAATCCAAAATTCTTCAAGTTAGTGCAAGATGAATAAATTGAACTCAATGGATAGAGTCGTAAAATACTATAGTTCTATTTTAAATACTTAAAATTATGAGTCTAAAATCGCTATATTTGAAAAGTAATATTTTTTTTACCGTTTTAGATATATTATAAAGTATATTATTGAGAGAAACTGACTTTTAAAACATTTTTGAAATTAATAAAGAAAGGTTTGAATTGGGATTCTTAAACAGCCATTCCTTAACATCTTCTTAAAACTGCTTTCTAAAGTATGTTGACTGCGGTATTCTGCACGCAAACTAAGAAACATTCATCTGATTAGTTTAGCTTCTTCAAAAGATCTCAAAATACAGAGCATAGCATGCACCTATTGTGTAGTTTCCTTCAAATTCCTTCACTGAAAGTTACTTTAAAAATAATTTTTACATTGAGAATTATTAAAAAATGAAAGAACCTTTCATAAATCATTCTATTTATTTTTAATTTTACAGAAACTGTGAATTTTAGAAATAAAATTGAAATGATTTTATCTTTCTGAATAATAACTGAGAAAATTTAATTTAGTCATTTATTTGTAATTTATTTAGGACAAAATCAAAGTTCGTGCAACGTAATATACAGTGCCTGGCCAAATTATTAGATGCACTATAAGATTCTATATAAAATCATAATTATCATGTGATACTATACACTTTTTAGTTCTTACACTGCTGAAACCATTTTGCACTTGCTTATGTTCGTGTATCAATTGGTTAACATTGTAATGCAATACGTAAAAATAAATAAAAATAGGAAGTATATAAAAAATTACCTGAATAAAAACCCATTGCATGTGTGTTTAAATATAAAAGTATTGCATATAAATTCGTGCAGAAAATGCAATTATTAAAAAACTACAGCCCGTCTAATAATTTAGTCTAATTATTATACTAGACTAATATAATACCTGATATAGTAATTATCCTATATTTATATAATATATCATCTAATTTGATCTAATTATCGTCTAATAAATCGTCTAATAAATTATATAAATATAGATTAATAATAATTATTCCATATTTATATAATTTATCGTCTAACAAATTGATACACGAACGCAAACAAGGGCATATCGGTTTCAGTCATATAAAAACAATAAAGCTGTATAGTATCACCTGATAATTAAGATTTTACATAGAATCTTATAGTGCGTCTAATAATTTGGCCGGGGACTGTACATACTAATTAGTAAGAATAGAATTACTTCATCGGAGTAATAGGACTATTAATTTATAGGAATAATAATAGGACTATTGATAAGAATAGGAATTAACTCACAAAACATGTATGGTAACAATTTCAGCATTGATGTACTTCTATAGCTGATAAAATTTTAAAAACTTAAATCTCTTATATCGAAGATAAAATATGAAGAACAATCATTTAAGAAACACAGTAGCATGGAATGAATCGACGTCATCACAAAACATTTTGATGACTTTTCTTTTGCTTATAAAAACCATCAATTTGCTTCAAAATTCTTTTACTTACTATTTAAACCTATTCTTTTTGTCGTTATAAAGTATAAATGACTTTCTAATGACTTAGTGAAGCGATAAAATGAAATAGAAAAAACTACCCTAAGTAATTATACTTTCTTCAAATGAAAGTATTGTTCTTTTAGAATTCATTTCTAGCTAAATCTAAAATAATGTTAATTCCAAATCTTACAGTAATTTGATTAACTGTTTCATTAAAAATATTTTTACTTCCTACTTTTTTCTCTAATAAATAAATTCTATAGGTAAAATATTGAGTTCATGCATATTACTTAGAAATCATAAAAATAATCATTACTAAAAGCAATATAATATATAAAATTATTTAATTTGAAATGATTCTGTAGATATATTTCCTCTCTTTAAAAGTATATTCATCAAGTGCGATTGGTATCCCAAAGATTTTTTTATTTAAAAAATCGGAAAATACGATCTTAGGTTTCACTTTTGTTCAATTTAATTTTTTTTTGTAAAAAAAAGCTATTGTTTCTCTATTTTATAGACAGACCTACTAAATTGTACTATTGTTATATATTTACGGAGGATTCATGCTCCATTATCATTATTATGGTTACTACAATAAACATTTACTGACTTAAAACACGAATTTTCATCTTTATGCAAATAATACTGTATCAAATATATCATAAAATTTCTTACTCGTGTAATTTTAATATAATTAATTTTTTGTGAGTGTGTTTTGCTTCAAAAGAACAATTCCACTTGCGGAAGAAAAAGAGTTTAAGAAAAAGAGTTTAAAGAGTTAGGTAAAATATTGAGTTCATGCATATTACTTAGAAATCATAAAAATAATCATTACTAAAAGCAATATAATATATAAAATTATTTAATTTGAAATGATTCTGTAGATATATTTCCTCTCTTTAAAAGTATATTCATCAAGTGCGATTGGTATCCTAAAGATTTTTTTATTTAAAAAATCGGAAAATACGATCTTAAGTTTCACTTTTGTTCAATTTAATTTTTTTTTGTAAAAAAAAGCTATTGTTTCTCTATTTTATAGACAGACCTACTAAATTGTACTATTGTTATATATTTACGGAGGATTCATGCTCCATTATCATTATTATGGTTACTACAATAAACATTTACTGACTTAAAACACGAATTTTCATCTTTATGCAAATAATACTGTATCAAATATATCATAAAATTTCTTACTCGTGTAATTTTAATATAATTAATTTTTTGTGAGTGTGTTTTGCTTCAAAAGAACAATTCCACTTGCGGAAGAAAAAGAGTTTAAGAAAAAGAGTTTAAAGAGTTAGGTAAAATATTGAGTTCATGCATATTACTTAGAAATCATAAAAATAATCATTACTAAAAGCAATATAATATATAAAATTATTTAATTTGAAATGATTCTGTAGATATATTTCCTCTCTTTAAAAGTATATTCATCAAGTGCGATTGGTATCCTAAAGATTTTTTTATTTAAAAAATCGGAAAATACGATCTTAAGTTTCACTTTTGTTCAATTTAATTTTTTTTTGTAAAAAAAAGCTATTGTTTCTCTATTTTATAGACAGACCTACTAAATTGTACTATTGTTATATATTTACGGAGGATTCATGCTCCATTATCATTATTATGGTTACTACAATAAACATTTACTGACTTAAAACACGAATTTTCATCTTTATGCAAATAATACTGTATCAAATATATCATAAAATTTCTTACTCGTGTAATTTTAATATAATTAATTTTTTGTGAGTGTGTTTTGCTTCAAAAGAACAATTCCACTTGCGGAAGAAAAAGAGTTTAAGAAAAAGAGTTTAAAGAGTTAGGTAAAATATTGAGTTCATGCATATTACTTAGAAATCATAAAAATAATCATTACTAAAAGCAATATAATATATAAAATTATTTAATTTGAAATGATTCTGTAGATATATTTCCTCTCTTTAAAAGTATATTCATCAAGTGCGATTGGTATCCTAAAGATTTTTTTATTTAAAAAATCGGAAAATACGATCTTAAGTTTCACTTTTGTTCAATTTAATTTTTTTTTGTAAAAAAAAGCTATTGTTTCTCTATTTTATAGACAGACCTACTAAATTGTACTATTGTTATATATTTACGGAGGATTCATGCTCCATTATCATTATTATGGTTACTACAATAAACATTTACTGACTTAAAACACGAATTTTCATCTTTATGCAAATAATACTGTATCAAATATATCATAAAATTTCTTACTCGTGTAATTTTAATATAATTAATTTTTTGTGAGTGTGTTTTGCTTCAAAAGAACAATTCCACTTGCGGAAGAAAAAGAGTTTAAGAAAAAGAGTTTAAAGAGTTAGGTAAAATATTGAGTTCATGCATATTACTTAGAAATCATAAAAATAATCATTACTAAAAGCAATATAATATATAAAATTATTTAATTTGAAATGATTCTGTAGATATATTTCCTCTCTTTAAAAGTATATTCATCAAGTGCGATTGGTATCCTAAAGATTTTTTTATTTAAAAAATCGGAAAATACGATCTTAGGTTTCACTTTTGTTCAATTTAATTTTTTTTTGTAAAAAAAAGCTATTGTTTCTCTATTTTATAGACAGACCTACTAAATTGTACTATTGTTATATATTTGCGGAGGATTCATGCTCCATTATCATTATTATGGTTACTACAATGAACATTTACTGACTTAAAACACGAATTTTCATCTTTATGCAAATAATACTGTATCAAATATATCATAAAATTTCTTACTCGTGTAATTTTAATATAATTATTTTTTTGTGAGTGTGTTTTGCTTCAAAAGAACAATTCCACTTGCGGAAGAAAAAGAGTTTAAGAAAAAGAGTTTAAAGAGTTAGGTAAAATATTGAGTTCATGCATATTACTTAGAAATCATAAAAATAATCATTACTAAAAGCAATATAATATATAAAATTATTTAATTTGAAATGATTCTGTAGATATATTTCCTCTCTTTAAAAGTATATTCATCAAGTGCGATTGGTATCCTAAAGATTTTTTTATTTAAAAAATCGGAAAATACGATCTTAGGTTTCACTTTTGTTCAATTTAATTTTTTTTTGTAAAAAAAAGCTATTGTTTCTCTATTTTATAGACAGACCTACTAAATTGTACTATTGTTATATATTTGCGGAGGATTCATGCTCCATTATCATTATTATGGTTACTACAATAAACATTTACTGACTTAAAACACGAATTTTCATCTTTATGCAAATAATACTGTATCAAATATATCATAAAATTTCTTACTCGTGTAATTTTAATATAATTATTTTTTTGTGAGTGTGTTTTGCTTCAAAAGAACAATTCCACTTGCGGAAGAAAAAGAGTTTAAAAAGAAACTTCGTTAAATAGAACTCATAAACGTTACGGAGTAGAAAGCAGTGCTTCATCAAACACACCAAATTGGTATAATTTATTTGGAATAAAATAAGAGATAAGTAGACCTTATGAGAACTATTGCTGAAAATAAGGAAAAAAATTAATTTTTCCATTTCTAACCATTTTTCTGATTCCTTTACATTGATAGAAATTTCTCGAAAATAATGACTAAATAGTAACTTATTTTACCATATTTAAAAAGAACTGTTAAATAACCATAATTGCAATGGTATTTAAAATGTTGACCGTGAGAAAAACCCTTACTTCTTGTTTTGACCTAATATGGTTAATAATACGGTTACGGTAATACTAAGCCCACCTAACGAAGCCACTTAGTTTCTTGCAGATGGGTACATACTATAGCTTAGGGCTAATATGTCAAATTCATGATTGATAGAACGGAGATTTGAGTCCCAGCGGTGACACTACAGTATTTCCTCCATTCATTTTCTCCAACGCATGTAGAGTTTCCAGTGTCCGGCACTCTTAAATTAGTGGTCCTGGACCATTAAAGTAAGATACTCTCATTCACACATAGAAGACAGCACCATAAAGCTACTTATGACAAAGAGGTCTAGTGTTTTCTATCTCTAATGATAAGTGAAATAACCAGATAACCTAATTAAACCACATTCCATGGTTCATTTGATAAAACACAACCTAACTTCAATGCTCTTTCCTGACTCATTGTAAAAAATGTTCTGTAAAAAATTCTGTAAAAAATGTTCTTCTCCGTAAACTTTACGGTTGATTGGATGGGCCAGCTGTTACCGATTATTTCACCATAATTTCAAGCAGAAACTTCTGACAGTGTAGCACGGAAAGTGAAATCCCTTGACTAAAGGTAACATATTGACTATATTATTGTATCGTTTTCTCAGTTGTTGCTCATTTGACCAAAAAAGAAATAATAATAAGTAAATAAAACACATATCGCAAAACGGTGCTCATTACAATCATTTTTGGAAAACATTTTAAAACAACATTAAATACTTCAACGATAAACATTTAAGCCATGAGAGCTTTAAATTATTACTAAAAATGATAGTTTCGGGTTAAATTTCTGAGAATTGGTGCTAAAGTTGAAATGCAAACTCAGTTTAGTCTTTATTTTCCTATCCCTTTAGTAGAGGCAACTGAATACCTAGTTTACGCACTGTGAAACACATTACGTTAAACGTTGCTTTAAAACAACAGAAAAATGCTTTTTAAATACATCAGATGCGACAAAGATAAGCATTTTACCCACAACAGTGCTCAATGATTACCTAACACTAAAAAATTAAAGATTTAGATAAATCAAACTCATAAGAACTTGTTTTAAATAAGACAAAAACAGCTATTAATTTTTTTCTACCCTCCATTTCCCCAATCCCTTTAGTAAACAAAATACAATCCCTTTTGTAGGGACAACGCATTAGATACTTCAGATACTGTGTGCCTGTAAATACATTACATTAAATGTAACTTTAAAAGTGCTGATCATTTCAACAGAACGATATTCTAAAACTAGTTCATTAATATTTATGACTCTCTAGTGCAAACTCATACAACTTGACCTAATTCTCCCAAGTTTTATTTTTACTAGTAAAACTATGTTGAATTTTATAGTGTTTTATCTTTGTTATTTTACTAAAGATTAAGTAGTAAAACTTTTTACTTAGATAAAAGATTCTTTAACAACTTTCATGGGATACTTAACTTTTATTGATGTCTTAAAACAACATTCTATTGCATCTGTGAAAATATGTTTAAAGCTCTTCTTTAATAAGCGTAGAAACAGGATTATTATATTCGTGTAAGAATTATAAAAATTTAATTATGTTGATTTAAATAAAAATGAAATATGAGATATGAGACAATAAACATGAGTAAAATATCGTCATTGAGGTGTTTGCGTACTTAAACCAGCTCAATCCTTTCTAATTTCTGAAATTAACCTTTTTTCAGATTCCGAGCCTATTTTTTTAACTTATAAAATGGTATCGATTGAGTGTCTATGCGTTATTTATTTATTTTTTAAGTTATTTTCACTTTCTTGATTATTAACAAAATATATTTTATCATTTTAGTCAATTTCATTAAAATGTTTGATTAATTAATTAAATTGCGAAAAAACTTAAAAAACATTTTGAAAAATAAAGTTTTTTTAATGTAGGGCCATGCGCTAAAGAACTTTTTCTGATTTTTTTAGTTGCTGCGCAATTTTTTTCAATCAATTTAATTAGAAAAAAAAACACTATATAGTTTAAACATTTGAAAACAGAAATAAGTTAAGTAAGTACCAATATGTCATTCGCTTTCAAATAAAATACAATTTTGACCTATTATTGTATTCTACTTTTGACTGGTGCACAAGTTAAATTATAGCAAATATATATATATATATATATATATTAGTCTCTGGCCATATTATTAGACTGATACAGAGCAGCATTATTGTTTTTACGCGACTGAAACCGATTTGCACTTGTTTACATTCTTGTAACAATTGGTTAAATTGGACGATATATAATTTAAATTCGACGATAGGATTTAATAGGATAGGATAGGAATTTAAATTCGACGATAGGATAAATTAGACGATATATTCGATAAATGCAGAATATTTATTATATCAGGCATTATATTAGTACATTATAATAATTAGACCTAATTATTCGACGCACTGTAGTGTTTAAATAATTGCATGTTTTGCACAATTTTATATGCAATACTTTTAGATTTAAACGCACATGTAATGGGTTTTTATACAGGAGGGTTTTTATATACTTCCTATTTGCATTAATATATTAGTTTTTAACGTATTGCGTTACAATGTTAACTAGCTGATGCACGGACATAAAAAGTACAAACTGGTTTCAGCCGCGTAAAAGCAATAATGCTGCAAAGTATCACCTGATAATTAAGATTTTACACAGAGCCTTATAGTGCGTCTATTAATATGGCCAGAGACTGTATATAGAAAAGACATCTTGAATCATTTCAAGAAAAACCGGAAAAAGCATTTACTAAAATGACTGAATAATAGTTATGGAGCAAAATTTGAAAAACAGATATATACAATAATTACTCGATTGTAATTAATGTCGAGATGCAGATAATTTAAGATTTTTATATTAACTCGCAAACAACCTCGAAAAATATAATATTTTGTTTTAATTATTTTTTTTCAAACCTCAAATCAGAATACAAATTGCCGAGATTACAAACAAGATAAAATATACTACATGATTGTAATCAATATCTGCACGCAGATATTTAATTAGATTATTTTCAGAAAATTGTTTTGAACTTTATTATTTTTGCAACAAATTCCCTCATATTATATTTAATTACGAACGAAAGCTCAACTAAGTCATCTCCTTGAGTTCTAGTTTTAGAGAATCCTTTTTTAAAATGAAAGGAACGGTGGGGGATTAGGAGGGATGGTGGCCAATCAGAGGCCCGAGAGCAAAAGGATTGTTGGAAGCAAGGGAGTTCTCGACTCAGATGCGATGCAGGCAGTCGCGATGCCGGATACTTGTTGCTGTTGGAAGAGTCAGAAAGGAGGGAGTTATACATGTGCTTCATATACATTAGTGAGTAATATTTTTTTATAAAAAAGTTTCAAATAAAGAGCTGTATCGAAAGCACAGCTGGTTTTTATGGGAGGAATCCGTTGAGATTGGTTTCTGTTTTCTTATAAAATTAAAAAAATCTTTATGCGTTTAAATAAAGGTTAATTATTTGTGAAGAAATTATCATAACAATTATTTACTTACGAGCACCTTACGAGCTTAATTACAGCTTAAGAAAATTCGTGTTTTAAGAATTATGCACCAAATGGAATCATTAAGATTCTCACTAGTGCGAAAATATTTTTATTAAGAATTATTCAGTGCCTTATTAACCAGATTGCAAAAAAAAAAAAACAAATATATTTTGAGTTTTCTTTAGTACTATTTATTTCTAAGGACGATTTAATTTTACTAATGGCTAACGTATTTAATATCAGCTAATTACTCATTTAAGTAATCTTGTTAGATGCTTAATTGTGAAGATATAAAGCAATATTACTCTTTCATAAAAGTAAATAAATAAACATTTGAAGTTAGTCTTATTTCTACGAAAACAGGATTTCCTTTCACTTCAATTCTCTTGAATTTACTTCAATTCTCTTACTAAAAATGGTAGCAGAAAGTGATTAACAAATAAATTACTCCCTCTCAAAACAGGAATTTAATTATTTTAATTCTAAACTAAGTGTTCAAAACTAAGTGTTTAATTACAATTTTAAATGAAAGAAAATAAGCTCGTTTAAATATTTTCAAATTTAATCATTAAAACACTCATTAACGTTGAAATTCGAGAATTTTTATTTATGAATTATTCATTACGTTAAATTTTATAAACAACTAAATTGCAAAAATATTTTAATTCATAATAATTATTTTTTAAAGAACAAGTGCTTTCATTAAAAATTAACCTTCGCAAAACTTATCTATATTCTTTTAAAATTAATTAAATTTTTATGTTAATTGCGTCATCGTTATGTTCAGAAACAATTATATTTTTAGAGAAAAAACTGAAATTTTAAAGAAATATTCTCCCTCCAATTACTGAGAGAAATGGTGTCAGTAAGGGAAAACAATTAGTATATAAATTATTTTTTCTTATTACCGTAATTTAAATTTTTTTTTTCTTTAATCACAATACTTTTATATTAAGTAAAATCTGAAAAAATTATGTTTTAAGGAAAAGCACTCGTTAACATTAAACTTTTTTAAAATGACAGTTAAACATTTCAACCTTTAATTTTTGTAAATCAAAGACTTGTGTGAATAAAAATAACTTCCATATTTTGATTTCAGTTTTATTTTATAAATATTTCCTCACATTTCCCCTATATTTTATTTTCAATAGATTCATGAAAATCTAAGCTTTTTTTTAAGTGCAATTTAAATTAAGTATAAGAAATTTTATAACAATAGTTTTTAGTTAAGAAAGTTTATTAAGAAAATAGTGTTTTGCCAAACAACCAGCATGCAAATTTATATTTAACCAGCCTCTTATAGTATTAACTTTTGTTAGATTTCACAAGTTGAAAACGGCATAATATTTGTCATAAAAATTAGAGTTAAAAGTTGCCTATAAAAATACTACAAAAATAGAACTCAAATTAATTACTTCCAAAAATTTATTTTAAAATCTATTGATATACAGAGTTACAGTTTGATTATTGACATAGACGTCAGGAACTTCTCCTGCAAGTATATAAAGCTTACATTTGTTTATTAGATAAATGTTAGAATTATTAACTAGCTTAATTAATTAACATTATTTAAAACTATTGAATATTGCAGGAAATTATGTTATTGTTCAAAACATTCCTAAATCACTATTCATACTACAAAAGTTAATATAAAAACAATAGTTAGTGATGGGCTTGTTGTTATTAAAAAATTAATTCGCCAAAGCAGTAGAATTTATCAGACAAACATCGAATGAATAAAAATTATGTATATGAAACATAAAAGTTGAAAAAAATACAAATTTAAAAAACAATAATCAGTACGTTGAAATTCAAAAAAACAATGCTGTCTCTAATATTTAACTCGAGCATTTTTAATAACTTAAAAACTATTTTAGAGATTTTTTTATTCAATTATAATTAAAATCATCTGACATTTTTTATATTATTTTTTTCAAATACTACAAAATAATTATTTGAAATATTTAGTGCATTTTTCCCTAGTAATATGAGTCAAAGACATCCCGTTAATTAATTGAAATAAATCACCAAATTTCCCTAAACCATTTTTCTATAACACTCAGTTAACATGTTAATTGACTTTTCAGAAAATTTATGTACAACTCATAACATAATTTCCAAATGATATGTCTATTTTAAGATAAGAGAATCAAGTAAATACCCATTCGATACAGTTAAGCGAGAGTCTAATTCATAGAAGATATTCATCTTCTAACGCTCTCTTTACAAATCGTTGGAAACACCTTGTATTGAAAGAGATGATGTAATAGCTATTAAAATGGAAAGCAGACATTCATATTTATAATGCATGAGTAATCAGAAACTTCATGTAATCCAAGAGGCAAAACTATTAATCACAGTACGTTCTGGTTTATTCTATGTTTATTGTATGTTATTGACCAAATCTAGACTTTGCGTAAAAACTTTTGGCTGCAGCCAGAATGTTTTAGCCATTTTTTTGAATTACTTTAAAGTAATTAAATAATATATATTTAGTTATAATTTTACATCAATTTTTCTACAAGTAAATTATATTTTAATTAGAAAATTAGATGCTTTTACTATGTATCTACAAAAATCGTTAAGGTTAGATCGTTCATGGTTTATTTTAATATAAAAAGTATTTTTACATTAAAATTTAATGTTAGATTATTCTTTTATTGTCTTTGTTTAAGTATATTTATAGTTTTCCGGCATTTTACGAGCAATCAAAAAATTTTGTCTCACTAAACATTCAGAGAAAAAAGAATTTTTCTAAAACACCGTAGTGTATTGTAACGACATTTCTAGTTAAAAAAAAACATAATATTCTGGTAATCAAAACCAAATTATATGGTAAACCATCCATTAATTTAATGGTTTTTATGTTCATATGATAACGGTTTACCAAAAAGTCTTCTTTCGAAAAATTATAGTTCGTATTACCACACATTTAGTAAAAAATAGAAAACTGAAAAACAAAATTAACTGAATAATGGTTTTTATACCATACTCCAAAATCATTACTTCGGTAAAAATTACTGAGCATAGAGCTAGGGACCTAATTTTTACCATACCATTTCTCAGTTTAGTAAGGTTCACACAAAAAGCTAAAAATCTCTGACATAATTAATAAAACAAGTATCTATTTGCAATGCAACATCCAATATTCGATAAAATTCCCTCGGGACTAGACTGTTTTGAGTTCATGACTATACAAATGGAAAGCATATTTAATATGCATGATGCAATGTTAAATTCAGTTTATTCTATTTATGATATTGTCTATTGATTTTATTCAAGGAATAGTGTTTAAATTATTGTCTTAATTGACTGTTTACCTAGCATGTTTTACAAGTTTAAAGTATTTTAGATCTATTATATAATTAACAAATGTGTATTTAGTAATGAACTGAAAGTAAGAATGCCACATCCAATATTTGATGCGTGTAAAAGTCACTCAATTCTTGACTGTTTTGAAGCTTACTATACAAATAGAGAGCATATTCAATATACATGATGCAAGTGTTAAATTAAGTTTATTTTGATATACTTTATAACATTGAAAAAGGATATTTATTTACTCTAAGCAAAAGTGTTTGTCTTAATTGACTGTTTACCAAGCATGTTTTACAATTTTAAAATATTTTAAATTCACACTTTTTTACAAATCCAGCTATACAAATCGAGAATACAAATCCAAACTTTTTTATAAAAAAGTTTTTCACGAGAGAAACTTTTTTTACGTCGTTTTTTGCTTACTATACAGCATTAAAATTTACTTCGGAATTGAAAAGCACTTTTGTGCTCTGTTTCTTACAAAAAGTTTTCTTCAAAGCTTTAAGCATGTTTCTCGTATAAAAAAGTACTATACTATACGACAATTTTCTATTTATAAGTTGTAGTTTTTTTTAATAAAAACCAATTTTACTTGAGTTTTTATTTTTATTTATTTATTTTGTTGAATTTTTCGTGTAAGCAAAGTTCACATCGATGAAAGATTTTTAAATTGTTTAAAAATATCCAAATTGCTACAATTTATTACAATAACACTGAAAATAAGACATACCAGAAAAGAAAATTCCTTAATAATCCTCTATTTTTGTTAAAAAATATATATATATATATTTTCGTAGAACTCAGTCTGTAGCACAGTCGAACAGAAGATTTCTTTTACTTTTAACACGATAACAATGCTGTTTTTTTATGTTTTAATATTGATAGAATATTGAAATTGTGCATTAAAAGCAATATTTTTTTATTTGAAGCATAAGTATTTATTAACAAAAAGAATCCAAAATGAATTTGGTGATAATTTCAAAAGATAAAGTGATTATTTAAATAATATATAATAAGTCTTTTACTCATTGTGGTTAACTACAGACTAGTAGTTTCTTCCAATTTTTTTGAATTCTTGTTGAATGCAATAAAATATTCTTCTTTACTAACTTTTGAAAACTTTCACGCATAATTTATCTAAATTATTCATTTAAATCAAAAATATTTATTTCGAAATCAAGAAATAAATATATTTACCCAAAGAGTATTTGTTAAATAGTTAAAAGAAATCAAACATCACTTCCACGTAACACTAAATTCATAAATTTCAACAATAGATACGTTTTATTAGATATAAGTATTTGTTTTTGGCATGAATCATTCCCAACTGTATAAATTATATGGCAGCAACTTTCCTACATTGAGGCATAAGGTTATAATGAGTTAAAAATTGTGGTTAAATTACCATATTGAATGGTAATAGCCTTTCTGGTAAAAAAGAATTTTGATTAACAAAAGCTAAAATATAAGATATTTAAACCATTGATGTAGGTAATTTTTTCATTCATACGGTAAAGGGGTTCACAAAAATTATAGTTTTCAAAATTATGGTTCTTATTTCCACAAATTGAGTAAAAAATGCAATACTTAAAAGTAAATTTAATCGATTTTATGGTTTTTATGCCATGCTTTAATGCATCATGATGAATTACGAAATTTTGCCAAATTTACTAAATTTTATCACATATTATAAAATTATATTTTGCAGTTAATTTAATTAATATTACTACCAAAGCGTTTCGATAAAAATTACCGAGCATTTTGGCATTCCCATAATGCCAGAAACACGGCAAGTTTTACTTATTGTAGTAGTTTTTATCACACTTTTTTTTTCATTGTGTTACAGAATTAACATTCTTTACAAAGAAGAGGTTATTATTTACTTGCACATAGCTATGAATATATGTAGTTGGTTTCAGTTAAGTTCAGAATGATTGAAACTAATAAAACTTCAATAACGCAGTCTTAGAATAGTCAGTTTCACATATCATTTATGGCATATTTTGTGTTGAACTATATAGATCGAATTTGCTGCAACCATAATTATGGTGTTATCATATTCCCGTTTAAGTTGAACCAATCTTATCATGCAATCAAATACTATTCATCTGTTAATAAAAGTTGCAGCAAATTTAAATTACAGTTCTATTAATGCATCATAAATGAATGAAATTATTTTTACCGATATTTCTATCCCTTTACTAATCTTTAAAGAACGGAAGAATGTATTTTAAAATTAAAATAAATTCTTGCTAAAACAAAATTTTCATTCTGTATAGGATATAAAAATTACTACTGCATTGAAACATATAAATTACGTATTTTTATTTAAACTGTCAATACCTTACACATGTTTCTGGCGTTCAATTTAACAAAACGAACTCGTTCTAATTTAATTGTACTTTAATTTAAACTATTAAAGAATAAGCTATGGCGTTGTACTATGGTTTTGTTCATGTGTGATGGAGTATCCTTTTTTAATCAGACAATATAATATTTAAAAAAAAAATACTTTGAGTTAAGATTTTAAAAAAAAAGAAACTTAAAAAAAACTTTTTATTCATAATATTTTCTTGTCTTTTCTTATAAATGCTATCAAAATAGTAAGAAGTGGAGAAGCTTTTTGTTGAATTGTTTAGGTTATTTTTAACGGCATTAAAATATTAAAGTTTTTTCTGGGTATAATTAGCGTCTAGACAACAACGCTTCTCTGGAAACGATTAAGTTTATAAGTTTTCGCTTATAAACATTTATAGGAATCTTCAATCCTAGATCTAAACATTCAAAAATAGATTTCTTTCGAAGAATATATATATATATATATATATATATATATATATATATATATATATATATATATATATAATAAAGTCTGCAAATCTTAAAAAAATACTGATGGATATTTTAAGTACTTAGTATTTTTTTTTTAATTATTGCTTTTATTTTTTATTATAAAAAGCGTAGATTAATTGATTGTAAGAATTCATACAGACATGAAAAAAAGTTTTAATTCAAGCATTAGAATTTGGCTTAATGGATTTAGTTTTTCGTGCGAGTTAGTAAAAATCTGAAAAAGCCAGCTGATTTAATTTTTTAGAATTTTAAGGCCTTTTTTTGGTTTTTATTTTGCTTAGTACGTTTTTAGAGATTTCTATTGAATTTTTCGCTATGGCTAATTATGTTTAACGCAATGAATTTGATGTGGATATCGCTAGTTCATAAAAGTAAAAACAAATCATTAAAAATAAAAAAGAAACTTAGTATGAAAATTGAATAACCTTAAACGTAGATTATAAATATACGTAAATTATAAATAAAGCAATACTTCAATAGGTTCAAAAATAAAGTAATATTTTAACAACTTCAAAAATAAAATAAATTTAAACGAATAGTTTTTTAAACAAGTTTATAACTAAAGCATTTTTTTTTAAAAATTAAGATGTAAAATAACAATTTTTATTGAAAAAATAATGAGAAAAGTTCTAAACGCAATATATAATCGCCGAAAGGTGGAAATAAGCAGGTTTCAGGCACCAGGCTAAAACTAAATATTATTTATTGAGACATAATCTTAAAAAGCTAGTATTTAAGTGACACAAAATCGTTGTGCTCCTCATTTAAAGCTGGGGAAAATCTTGCAATGTAAATCCCTAAAATGTTTCATTTTAGGGAATAAGGGAAATCTTAGTATTTGTAATTGGTTTATTAAATAGGGCTTGGAAAATAGTCTTTCTCACGAATTAGTTAAAAGGAAAAATATATAAGCTTTACCCTGATCCGCCCCAGCAGGGCGGCATCCTGTGATACTGATAGCCCACCAGTGTACTGATCAGTGAACAACTGTTCAAATACAAAAACATGGTGCAAATAGAAAAAAATCTAGCAGGTCTGTGCAAATGAAAAATCAATACTACATACTTTAAAATAAAGAATGATAACTGATGTAAAGAAGTTCCTTAACAAAACAGATTTCCAATAAAATAAAGAGCAGGTGAAAAGATGTTCCGTTACAAAAGAAAATTCAAAAGATGAACAGATGTAAAGAAGTCACTTAACAAACGAATTTCCAATGAAACAAGGAACACATGAAAAGACGTTTCGTTACAAAAGGAAATTCAAATTTAGGCTCAAATAACGGTACTAAAATTAAGAAGATCATGTCCTTGTGTGGACATGATCTTCATGATCCCTTTTACCAAAATTAATTTAACTAGTAATGAAAGGACTTTTTATGATTCATACAGAGAGAGGAATTGCACAGTATTAAAACATGAGAAAAATATAGAACATGAAGCAAAACTAAATCACGTCATTTTGTTTGTACAGATGATAAGCATTTAATTATACAATTTGCAAACCATTGAAAAAAATAGATGTAAAGAAGTTGCTTTGCATAAGGTTGAGAGTTCGTATATCAAAGTTCAAAAGAAAAGTTTGAAAGTTCAAGCATGTGTATCCACTTGCAAATTAGGCAACATTTATAGCACGAATGCAAAAGAGTTCCATTTTGATTTGTCGAGGTGAGCCCCTGTTGGTTCTCCAAGAAACTTGACTATGAATATATGTAATTATTTAAAAGCATGAGATGGATAATATACAGATGAGACTTCGTCTATATTGAACAATTGTTTAGTCTTGAATCTCGTCTAATAAAACGTTGTGATAAGATGTTCATTCAGATGGATCGTTGTTATTAAGGAATATCTGTATGGTTTTCAAAATGAGTTTTCATTATTTCTCTCATCCCTCTCTTAATTTCAGATTCTCTCCAGAACCGTAGAAACTGGAAAGAAAGTTATTTCGGGAAATGTTTTTTTCCCGTATATTATTGTATAAAGGACAGTGTATGAGGATATGTTCTAGGTAATCATAAGTTTGGCAATTACTGTAATCTAAAGGGCTTATTAAACATTCTTGATTGATAGCTACAATGTGTTCCATGATCTGAATTAGGAATTGGTTCAAGTAAAATTCGGAGTAAACGGTTTTGTGGTCTACAGTTGACATAAGGTTATAGGTATGTCCTTTAGAAAGCGAGTTGTCCCATCATTCTTGCCATTTTTCTAAATTAATTTTATTAAGTTTTATTCTAATTGAACGTTTTGAAGATACATCACTTAAGTTTACGTTATCTCTCTGGCAAGCAAGTTTGGTCTGGCTGTCAGCCTTTTCGTTGTCTACATATCCTCTATGTGCTTTTTATCCAGTGGAATTTTATGTTTTGTCTATAGTGGCTCTTAATCATTTCAACTATATATTCTGTATGTTCGGATAGCTCAATTGCGAAAAGACCGGATAAAGAATCTGTATATATGTGTACTTCTGTTTTAATATTGTTTTCACGTATCCAATAGATCGCCTGGAGCATGGCCTAAAGTTCGGCTTTAAAAACAGTTGAATGGTCGGTTAATCTGAATCTGTATTTTTATAATAAGTGATTATCATTGTAAACAATAAAGGCGCCTCCAACTTTGAAGGTGTTATTATATATAAGCCGAGAACTATCTGTGTATATTTCAATTCCGGTATTGCTAGGAGAGCTATAATCAAAATGAATAATTTTTATGTCTGCTGGAGAGATTATTTGAATAATAGGGTTTGGTATGAATGATTAGTCGTTTATACGGTGAAAGTAAATATTTGTGAGTATTTATTCTATATCTGTTGTTAAATCCAAAGGGATGGTCCCGGCTAGTACTTGGAGTGCGTCCGTTGATGTTATTCTGTAGGCCTTGGTTATTGATAGTAGTGCTAATCTTTCAATCTTCTTAATTCTTTGTTGAGTTCTTACTTGGTGATCGTTCCAGATGTCTGCTCCATAGAGAATAATAGATGTATTGTAATAGATGTCTTTCTTAATTTGTAGGCTTATGCTTCAGTCGATCCCGGATAGTCTGTTTAATTTTGTTTGAAGTTTTTCTATTTTTTGATGGAGCATGTTCATATGGAGAAATCAAGAGAGTTTAGTGGAATCCAAGGTAGGCTATGGTGTGGGAAATTGTAATACTCAGTCCACTTAGCTTAACAGTTGGTTTCGTTGTGATCTTTTTTGCCTTTGAAAAGGCTATTGCCTGTGTCTTATTTATGCAAAGGATCAGGTCTTGTTCCTTTGCCCACATCTGTAATCGTCCCAGAATTTTTATCATGATTGGCCCTAATATTTCAATGTTCCTGTTTCATTGCTCCTGAGATCAAAATGAAAAAATTGTATGCAAATTCAACAATCCTTTCTCTATGGTCTCTTCTGGCTTTTAACACAGTATTGGCAATGATCAACCAAATCAAGCTTGACCCCTGTGGTGCGCAGACTGTGAACTGTTGTTCTATGTTTGTTCCCTCAATTTCATGGCAAACTTTTCTGTTATCCAGAAAACTCTTGATAATATTTAATAAAGTCTTGTTACAGTTGAGTTTGTTCAATTCATGGATGACATTTTCCCATTTAACACAGTCAAATGCTCCCCTGATATCTAATGAGACACCAAGGGAGTAAAGACCGTTTGTTTAGCGTTGTTTATGTGGTCCAGAAGTGGCCTTAAAGCCGAGAAGATATATCTTTTTTTTCTGAAACCATACTGATCAACAAATTATTGTTCTCCAGGAAAAATGTGAGTCTATTTGTGATTAATTTATCAAGAACCTTTCTCTACACCGTAAGCAAAGATATTGGTCTGTAACTATCTGGTTTTCTTGGATGTTTCCCCTGTTACGGTAGTAAGACTATTTTCGCTCTTTTCCAAATTTTAGGAAAATGTTGTAATTCAAGACATTTATTTTGAGTATCCTCAAACCATTTTGATTCCAATTTGTAAACTGAGATCCAATTTTTAAACGGTCTTGAGAAGATGTGAAATGGTAACTTAAGATTGCAGTAACTGTTTCAAATTTATTGGTTGTTAAGGTTCCATCGGGTAGTTTTTGTGCTTCTAAGAAATTGTCGTTTAGATATTTACCAGTGGATATTAAATATCCAGTTCCAAAGCATTCTTCCGTAGTAATGGCTTCAAGAAAATGATTCAGAGTTTTATTCTTTTGTCCAATTATTTCTTTATTATATTTTGCCTTTTCCTTTTTATATTCTATTAATTTATTTCGTCTTTGTGTGGAATCATTTTCCTTTTGCAATCTTCTGCGTCTGGCTCTCAGTTTTTTCCAGGAAATCGAAAGATCTGATGTCCATCAATTTGGGCTCTTCTTAAAGGTTTTACCATACTTCAGTTTTGATGTCTTGGAAATGTTTATAAGGATATTTGTTACTTCTTCTATATAACTATCTAGGGTAAAGGGTAAAATGCCAAACTGCTAATTAATGTATAACAAAACGTCATAATTATTAAAATACAGAATAATCAAAAATTTATTTACGACTATTCGTTTAAAGTTGCGTAAACTTAATATCATACACAATGTTCGGGAAACCAGTCTTTTTAAAACAAGCTTTTAGTATTTTAAATTATTTGAAATATTGTTTTTTTTTCTCTTCAAACTTAATAGAAATTTTAGTTTTATAAAAGAAAATTTAACTTTGTAGAAATTTTTGATGAAATAAAAGTTTATAATATTGAACCAAACGATGCAGCTCAAATAATAGACAATAAAGATTTAAAAAGGTACAACAAATGTAATATTTGCAAATCGCATTTAGAATTTTTGCAACTCGCTTAGTTGGCATTCAAATAAGAAAATATCAACGATTTTTATAACAACACATTTAGACGTTTGAAACGTCAAAAATGTTTCAAATCATAATTTTATCATTAATTAAGGAAATAATTTTGTCTTCTTTTTATACAAAAAAATAAGATATAAATACTTTTTTCTCTAATCATTTTTTAAACAATATCTATTTCATACTAGCATCATATAGCAAATTAACTTCTTGCGTATTTTCAAAGCCACACTTAAAATGATGATTCTTAATTGATTGTACTAACTAATCTGTAGCATTCAGCTTTTTATGAAATTCGTTTCCACAAACAAGCAAAATTTCCACAATTTGACGAAATGATTATTTAGGCATTTCCTAGAAAGCGGTTTAACATTTACAAGAGTTATTCATTTTTAGATTTATTTGTCAATGCTGTCATTTTTAATTTTCAGGAACCACGACAATGTCTACATTTTAGCAAAGCTAATTGCATAGTTTATTCTTAGAAACAAAAAGACAATACATACTAAACTCTTAAAGAAATTTCAGCTTGTAATGAAGTATGAATATCTTACATTATTCCTATCGATACAAAACTCCTTAACAAGCTTTCAATGAACGTGTCACTTTTAATCAGTATTTATGACCAAGTGCATAATCATTATTGCATTCTTTTTCTAAAATATTTGTTTATGAAAATTTTTATACTTAGCTAGGATAGCGCATTTATCCTAACTCCAATATTCTATTCATAAATAATGTTTCATCACTTTTTTCGTTGCTTATCCTTTAATCTATATTGTACTTTTTTTTATCCTTTCTTAATTTTTTTTTACCTATAATTAATTAGAGAAAACTAAAAACAAACACGAGCAACATTAAAAAAGAAATAAATTATCTACCACAAATTATGTGTATTTTTTTCAGTTGGAATTTGGGGTGAAAAATAAAGTTTGTGAAAGAGAAATGCAACAGAAATGCGTCTACATATTTAAGCTAAATATAAATAATATATAAAGCTGTTGAAAGTGCGGTACAGTAAGGATAAGTTATGTAGTTTTATCGTAACAATAAAAGATATAAGCCTTTTTAATATATTATTTATAAAAGCTTTCACTTTGTAATTCTTCGCTGTAAGTACTCATATAAAATGTTTTTTTTTTTCGTTGTTGTTTCTGTGTTTCTGTTTCGATGAAAATAACCAGTATGCGATATGTTCAGACCAGTATGATATAATGTAAGAAATAAAATCAAATGCTCTGAAAAAAGGAAAAATAAAAAAAATAAAAAATAGGTGAAACAAAATGACGAAAGGTCATAGAATGCGTTAAAATCTTGATACCCTTATTAATAATTATCGAGATTGTCAGTCTAATATTTTACAAATGATTTTGATTTTGTAGCAGGATTCATCAAAATTAAAACTCATAATGTGGAGCTTTTTTATCTAAGTAGAAAATCACCCAAGTACAGATAATTATCTCAAAATAAAATATCTGCTTACAAAGTATCATTGTCATCCCAAACAATCATAAATCATGCAAAAATAAGTATTACTTATTAAAAGGCCATTAATTGTCCTAAAAAAATATCTTAAAATTAAAATAAAATTTGACAAATTAAGGAATAGCTTTATAAAAATTAATTACTCAATAATAAATAAAAACTGAAAGAAGAAAAATAAACGATCATTTGTGACGAAATTTATGAGTTAGTATAATTCAAACATTTTATAACTTGAGCAGGAATTAACATTAAAATCTCACATTTTAAATCCAATACTTTGTTAAAATATACTAAAGACACCCGTAAACTAAGAATGGCTTCCACAGACACTGAATGCAGACTAAATCAGAACACAATCGATTCAAACAACACATGATAACGAAATAAAGATTCTTTAGATATCTCATTTCCAAAGAATACCATTGCTCTCAGCATAGCGACAGTCTAATAAGAGTTGATGTATCAATATTTTCAAGAGCAAGAGTGCATTTGTTTTAAATTATATTTATTTCCAATAGTAGGGACTCCGGTAGAATTTTAAAGCGCAAATTCAATTATTCTGTTGTTCTGATGTTCTGCTTTTATTTCAACAGAAAGTTATTACATATATTACTTGAACAAATTAATGCGTGACATTTGTTTATTCAATTAAAATATAATGTATGACACAAAAATTGATGATATTTAATTGTCCAGTGAATCAAAACTCACAGCAGCCCTAATTATGAGCTTGCGTGCCCGTTGCAGATACTTTACTTTCTCAAAGTGTGCCGTGGCTTCGCCACAGGTACCCACTGGGTAACGAGAAGAGAGTAGCAGTTCTGGCACTCCTGGCTAATGGGACAATACATCCCAAGTGCCCGCCATTAAAAAAATAAATAAATAAATAAATAAAAAAATAAAAACTTTCTCAAAGTTATTTTTTAACAGCTAGAATTTCTTACTTTTTCACTAACTATTTTCCATTTTTGAATAAAATTTGTTTCATTTATTCAATGAAATATGTTCTGTTGAGCTTAGTTAACCCAATGTTAAAATTGGAGTTTTGGAGGTATTTCCCAGATTTGAACTTTTAAAACTTTCAAAAATACTATCAACCTTAAAATTTAAATACCGTAACTAAATTCCATGGCAAATATTTCATGAATTAAATGAAACAAAAATTACTTTAAAATTTTATTTTGTAACTGAATAAGTAAGAAACATATAATTCTCTGTAAATTAACCGGAAGAAAGTAAAATTCTGTCTGACTTGACGTATCTTGGTTTATTCAAATCTCAGACAACACTGTTTTCCCTATTATAAATATTATATTATTGGGTAATCAACGACCGATCTTCAATACGCTATGTATCTCGGTTTACTCAAATATGAGCTGATATGAGTTAAACCATATTATGTTTCTTTTTGCTGCACATTTCCAAAATACCGATATTCAGACTGACTCTCAGGCAACACTATTTTCCCTATTACAAATATTATATTATTGAGTGATCAACGAGGTTCTCAGAATATTTTAACAGTTTATTTGGTATACTGTGCGCTTCATTGTTGAAAAATTGAATTAATATGAACAATAAAATTAATTAAGATTACTTAATATTATTTTCTTCTCACAATATCATTTTAATATATCTACAAAATATATAATTTTGAGGTAAATATAAAAATATACAATTTTTGAAAATTAAGCCAAGTATGTCGTGAAAAGGCGATGCTATAATTAAATTCCGGAAACTTTCCTGCTTTGACTTAAATCAAACGAACTGATGGAGTGAAAAAAGGCTGGAGGGCAGAATATGTTAATAAATTTTCTGTATCTTTCGCATACAAAACGCTTTTGAAGGTTTTACCTTATGTCTTCTTCTTAAGATTGTTTAATTTGCTTTAATGCGCTTTGATTTTAATAGAATTGCTTAAATTTTTTGTTAATTAATTAGTCATTAAAATTAAACTTTACGTTTCAAGTGAAAAACAACGTGAACAAAGTACAAATTAAGCACAGAAAATGACATTCTGTTGTCTCTAAACAAAAACTTTCTTCGGAGTCTAAACCCAAATGACATGAAAAAGTAAAGAGATAAGCACATGCAAAGTTGTTTAACCAATCGGAACAGAGGAACAAGTTTAAAGAAGATAATTGAAAAGAGGAGTAATAAGAAAGAGGTGTCAGGGGATTGGCGGTCACCCTAGGAGGGTAAAGATTAAACTAGAATATATTTACAAACATAAGGAAAGGGTGGGATACCAGAAAATTTAGTAATTAAATTATTAGAAATTTCCAAAATATGGAGTGATTCCCAGAAATTAAGTTCAGTAGATGAAGGTCAGTGCTGAATTATTTTAGGGAAGAAAACTCACACCTATTATTAGAATTCCAACTAGGAAGGGAGATGGATTATTTTATATCCTGTTTGGGGAACCGAAGCTATAGTATGTCCACATCTGTACTTTATTTGTGCTTTATTAACTTTATTTTTCACTTAAGTTTAAATAGCACAAAGTCTACTCTATTCTTTTGATTACTTTATGGATATGTAGCGTAATGAATGTCAAGTAATGTCAAGTAAAACCATTCAATGACAAAAAAAATCTCTTGCATAAAGCAGCACGTATTTACCTCACAGAAACGTATCTAATAGTTATATAGGAAATTTCTTACTTTAGGAAATTTAATATAGAAAAATCTATGATATTCGTTTGAAATTGAATAAATTCCTTTTAAAATGCATCATTTCTTGTAAAAATTAAGATTTACTAAATTAGCAAGTTTTAGAAAAATCCATATTTTATAGTAAAGTAGATACAAAATGCTTCTTATGGAGTAGTTTTCATATTAATTTCTTTTTTATACATATTTCCATATTATATATAGTACAATTTAAACATGTTCTTAAGTTTTTTGAATTTCTTTAAATTGTTTTAGTAATTTAAAATCTTAATTTTTGTACTACTGACATGAGTCTTCTTAACGTTTAATTCACAAACTAATATACACAATTCCTATAAAATATTTAGTTCTTTTATATATTTACCGACTTCATAATAAGGTTTCTTAATTTTATTTTTTAAATGGTGTAAATTAATTTCGTTTGATGATTAAAATTAATTTTAATACTAAGCTTTTTTTTTATAAAGATTAAACATTCTAGAGATAAAATGTGCTTATAAAATATTGTTTCAAACATAAAATGCCGTAAACTGAAATTACGATAGAACTGTTTAATTAAATTCCAAAACTCTTTAAAAAAGATTTATTATTGATAAAAAAGCCTTTCCAATGTTTTTATGAAGTCAATGTCAATACTTTTAATACTTAAAAAATCCAATCAATGGTATTTTTTCAAGGCGAAAAATAAATTATCTCGATTAAAATAACAGACTTTGTTTTCCTTGGTATTGAAATTTTATAGGTGTTTTGGTTCATAATCATTCTTTATAATTCGCATGTATATTAAGTTTGAAAGGATATATCTCAAAACTTATTGTATATCCATTAAATTTTAAATAATTATATCTCCGTTTTTTTCCTTTAACTTGTTTGATCTCTATAGGATTTTTAATTCATTTTTAAATACAATAATTTTTAAAAAAATTAAAAATATAAAAAATTTTAATTTAGGAAATTTTTTTTAAATTTAAGAAAAATAAAATATTTAATATAAGGAAAAAATTGCGATATTAAAGTATATTTTTTAAAGTATAATAAAACAGAGAAACAGAAAATAGAGAGAATTTAACGAAAAATATATCGTGTGCTGAAAAATGTAGTGTATTACCAATATTCATTTAGTGCTGATGCGTGAAAGATTACTTTTATTTAATACCGAATCACGTGTTCTTCAGAGGATTAAATTATTGATAAAACAATCTGTAGCTCGTTGGTGAAGATAGTTATGTTTTCTGGAGCTGTGTAAAATTGGTGAATAATCATGGAATATTTGAACTATTTAAAAAAAAAAAATTCTTGTGGAAAATGATGATAGGACATGTTTTAAACGTATAACAAATGCTTTCGGATCATTAAATGAACTAGTTTAAAGTCGATTAATAATGCAATATTAAGATAATGACAATATGGTGCGATGGCAGTTAGTTTACATGAGGTTTACTGGTTAAATATCAGTTTTTCTTGTCGGAATTATTTGGCTAACTGGTCGCAGCTTATTGAAACTAAGAAAGTTTCTATCTCCTTTACTGGTTGATGCTGATTGGTGTTAATTTTTTTGCAAGTTTCAATCTTCTAGTCGTATCGATTTGAAAAACTTCTCATATTAACTGTAAAAAACACTTAGTGAAACAACACTTAAGTGTAAAAAAACATTTTTACAGCGTATAACCACAAATGTTTCTTAAATATTCCTTTGCTCAAACTTCAATATTCAATATCAATATCAAACTTTAATATTCAATTCAATACAAAAAATCAATATTTACCGACATCATAAAAATAATTTTTAATGCGTTAATTTTTAATGCCTCCAACATTTTTAAGCAATTTCTTCTGGAAAACGGTTCTTTTTAAATTAATCAGATCAATTTACATAATAATAGCTAAATATATTCAAAACTTCGTCAAATTATTAAAACTAATACCTCAACGAAATTAATACTCATTAAAATATTTTGAGCAATATTTAAATAAATAGGTAACTTTGGGGTAAATTTAAGCGTAGAGCAACCTAATTATCATATATATATATATATATATATATATATATATATATATATATATATATATATATATATATATATATATATATATATATATATATATATATATATATATATATATATATATATAAAGAGAGAGAGATATATATATCGTAATTTTCTGCTTATCTATAACACATCTATAGAAAAATAATTCGTATGATCACATAAAGATATTTGTTTTCCTAATTAATTTATATATCTGATCAAAGCTCAAAATGCAATGTTTATTTTAGGGGTATATTTTCAATTTTTTTTTTTTTTTTTTTTTTTTTGGATTTGAACCGAATAATTTTGAGACGAATCCACTTTGCTTCTTTACGAGAAATTCAGGAACCATTCATCATCTTTATATGGATGAGGAAATCATATTCTCGTGGATTTCATTTTCATGGGATTTTTATGGAATGCATAATATTATTGCATAAAATATTGCATTTCTTAGAAAACTGTTTGTCATTAAATAATTTAATCAACCATATAATATGAATAGATATTTCTAAAAGAATAATAAAATACTCTTTCTGTGCAGATGGTTTTTAATTTCTTATTATTGCTTTCGATTTCTAAAACATTAGAAAGAGACATTTTAGTCCATAAACATTTCTTAATATCTTAATATCATGCTAATATATATATATATATATATATATATATATATATTCCAAGTTGAGACAGTGCTAAGCTGCTAATGTCACAAGAATTTTTGAAGAAAAATTTTAAGATTAAATAATAAAACAATTTAATACCTAACATGAGAACAGAAATGATTACAACAGGAGGAAACCGAAATGCAATAACGGAAAAAACATACTAAAAATCAACTGCAACTTTTTAATTTCATCTAAATCTTTAAAATTTTCATTCATAGATAGCTTTTATTCTCCATCTTTGTTCGAAAACTAAATAAATACTCGAATACTCTAACCTGCAACAAACTAATTTAATACTTAAACCTGCAACTTATGAATCTCATCCAAAACATTCTGTTTCCCCTCCGGAAGTTCATGCACTTTCACTTTGATTTTCAAGATTACGGTGTTTTCATCTGTCGTGGTGTTCGTTACTTTTTCTCGTGGCAGTCATGGTTTTTTTGGTAATTTACTACCGACCGCAAAATCTGCTCAAACACTGACTGTATGGTAATGTCCCCTGATGAAGTTGCCATGTGCGTCAGTGCTTCCACTTTAATTTCTTTTTTAGTGTTTTTCCTTTTTAATTTTAGGATGTTATTTCCCTTTTACATACACGTTCTACTTCTCCGACTTTTCCTGTTGTGGTAATCCCAAGGCAATATTTAGAAAGTTTTCCTCTCTTGACCAAATTTTAGGGACCATATTTTAGGGTCATAAATTTGAACCCGTTGAAGAAACGGAACGTTAATTCAAAGAAAATGCGGTTTTTTGCCAGATTTCGTAACTTAAAATATCGTCTACATATTAATTGCTTACCATATTTGAGGTCATCCTCTCGAATCATTAAGGCTGAGTCCTAGAACATGAAGAACCGATCATTAGGATCAGAAGTTATTTTGGATGGTTCGTTTATTTTTATGCGCACTGTACGTCTTAAGAGTTGGAATATTTTATAACATTAATAATTTTTTTTTTAGAAGTGTTGTTAATTATTTTATCTTGTTTATATTTATAAAAATATAATTTGATTTAATTAAACCTAGAAATAAAATAAGGAAATAGTTTTACTTAAAATGTGCAATGTGTATTTTTTATTGTTGCGTTATTGCTTTTTTTTTTTTTTTTTTTCTTTTTTTGCATGTGTTATTATATTTTTTATTGTGTGTTGCGTGCATGAATCCGTAATAAATGTTTCAAACATTTCCTCTGAAAAAATATTGACTAAAATTTTTTTCTGATGCATGTTGAAACAATTTAAACCATTGTTTACGTGACCCAATTTTTTCTCATTAGTTTAGTAATTAATTTTTAAATTTGTTAATATACTGTCAAAAGTATAGACAAAAATATATTGGGTCATGATTGGGATTAGGTTTATTATTCAAACAGCTTGTTTGATTTATAAACCTAATTAGCACTTGAAAAACATTAAAAAATATTGGATAAAAAAACCCAGAAAGAACATTTAGCTTAAAGAAATTTCTTACAGTATTATTTGTAAAAAGCATGTTGTTTTAAGACTTAAAATTTAAATGAAGACTTTGTAAAACGAATACAAAAAAAAAATTTTAAGAAGTGAGTAAGATTTATCAACAGTTCTAATTCTGACGTCAATATAATTAAATTTTCAGACGTTAATTATAATTTCTAGTGTCTGTCGGTAATTATAATTAAAAAGTATATTCCATGATTATGTCAAATGTTTTTACACCATTTACATTTGTAAGTTAAAAGATGATTGGAGAATTTGACAAACTCTCTCAATTCTGAATTATCCGGGAGCATAGTTCATCTTATTTTCCTTTCATTTACATTTTATTCACTACAGAGAATATATAATTTATACTGAAGAGCAAAGGACAGTTGCAATGCACCTAAATAAATTTTTTTTAATTTCTCATAATTTAAACATACATTCTTTAGTTTGTCTATGCTATCTGATAAATTCTTAAGTATGAGAATAAAGTAATAAGAGCCGCTATGACTCAGGGAATGGAGCGTTCGCCTTCCGGGTTCGAAATGAGGTGATCCGGGTTCGAATCAGGTCGATACAAATTCCGCATTCGGCTTACACTGACCACAGTGCTGACATAAAATATCCTCAGTTGCAGACGGATCATGGGTTACAGTCCCCTTGCCGTCAGGCTAACCGTGGGAGGTTCTCGTGGTCTTCTTCTCCATGCGAGCCAGCTCCATCAAAACATGATCCACGAAGGCAAATTTCTCCCAGTACTTGATCCAGGAGTTCCCTTTTCTTCTGAATTGGGTTCGAAATTTCAAGGTTACGCAGTTGAACATCAGCAGTCGTAAACCCAAAAATTGGGTCGGCTGTTCGACGACGGTTATAAAATAAAATAAAATAAAATAAAGTAACAAGACTTCTCAACATTCCAATTATTGATAAAAAGTACTCAACATCTAACTCCACTTCAAGCTAATGACATTTATGGCACTCCAGCTAATGTTAATTGAGAGTATTTTTATTTTAACTAATAATCTTAACAGGCATTCAAAGTTTTAGTCTGATATTAATAGTATTAGAACTAGTGACAATATAAATAAAACTTCGACTTATAACACACACAATTAATAGCTCCTTAAACTAACACTATTTATTGCACTCCAGCTGACAGTAAATAATAGCACTCCAGTTTATGATAATTAAAAGCTGATTAGTCAAAGTTTTCTGTTAATTACAAGTTAATAAGCAATGCAATATTTTATATAAATAATGGAATGCATTCTTGCCTAGCGCAGAATTTCTATCCTTTAAAATTTTTAGTCACGAAATATCCAAGACCATAGAAATTCTCCAACAAAAATGATAAATGGTAAACTAATATCTCAAAGCAGGCACATTCAACTGTGAATCGTTTTAGTAGATGCAAACACACGCTATGGAACTGCGATAAATTTACAGCACATGCTATTTGTGCCAGTCAGAAAAAGATGGCTAGAAACGTTTGATAGCTCACTTTTTTTTTTGAACTATTTCAGAAGTTTTGCAAGTAGAAGATGCCGGTGACAAAATGACATGTGGCGATAAACGAAAACTCTGTACAATTTTATCATTTCAAAAAATTGAATTGAAAGCTATGAAACGTAATAAATTCGAGATATCTTTTTGGATTAAATATTAAAAATAAGATTATGTTGGTTCAAATCTATCCATCCAGTAACTGTATTGCAAAGAAAAAGTCTGAAAATGCTTATGATGTTTAAACGCTTAACTGGAATGTATGTATATATATAGATTAGGGAGACCGGAAAGATGAAGTAATATCGTTTCGGTGTATTTGATATTTGTTATCAAGATTTTATTTTTAATCAATAAGGTATTCAGACTCGCTAGCAGGAACCTTTCAATGAAGAACCGAAAATGAATCGAAAAAAAATGAATAGGTTTTTAAGACTAACGAATATTTAATGCACTGAAATGACATTACTTTCTGGTCCCCGTAATATCAATAGGAAGGTTTTAAGAAGGAAAGAAAAGATTTTAGTCTTAATAAAATTATTTAGATAAATATTAATAGTTATATAGATAATAATACTACTCAAATATTAGGAAATTATTACATAACGTTAACATAATCAAATTTGAAAGTTCTTTAGTCTTTGTTTAACCAAATTATTGAAAAATAATACAAAAAAACATTAAAATCATTGAGAGAGAAAAAAATATTAGCGTATTAATTAATAATAGGTTATATTTTAATTAATAAACTTCAAAAACAAATTTATTTAGCTTAATCGCTATACTAATTGAAGAGTATTTTAATGAATTCGATATAATTTAAAATTTCAAAAATATTCACTTAATATTTTGTTATAAAACGAATAAATTCGAACGAGTGCATGTGTGAGATAATAATATGTTAATGATATGTGAGATAATGATTTTTCTATAGCTGAAGAAAAAACGACAGTACTTTCTTCACAAGTTAATTTTGTAACTTTATAATAAGTTTTTATTTTAAATTCATTATAGATTTACGAATGGTATATGAAGTATTTTACTTAATAAGTTATGTAGGGCATAAATTGTTTTAATTCTTATCAATTTGTTTCAAAATAAGAGAATTTAAAAATAAAATATTTAAATATAAAATTGATTTTTATATATTTTAGAAAAATCGTACTCTAAAAACAAGGTATGTTTTAAACTACAAAACTATCAAGAATATTGTAAAATTTGACGTGTTTTTGGCTCTATTAGAACACGAAAAATATCAGTAATTTATACCGAAGCGCAATGGTAACGATTTTGGTAAAATTAACAAAAAATATGGTTTTACAATATGTTGTAAAGACTGGTAAATGTGGTTTGCCTGGATATTTTAGAGTAATGGTCCGCAACCCCCGGTTAGGGGGAAGTTTACTGTGGTGTATTTAGCTTGTGCGACCGGGATATGAAGGACAGAATCGGAACATGAAAGAAATTTATGAGGATCATCATATCAATAAAGGAGAAAGCATCATATTTAGTGGCTAATCGTATTATTAAGGCTGAAGAGCAATCCACTTGCGGTGATTTTGCCCTCCACTTGCGAAAGTTACCTTCTAGAAGAGACTGCTGTGGAAAATATAGCTTTTGTTGACTAGCACTGTGACATTGAAAAAAAAATTACCAAACACATTGAGACATAATTGCTGGTAACATCACAGTGGCACACACTCCAGGTTGACAAATCTACAGATATTAAAGCAATATTACTTCTTTAAATATATTGGAGGATGTGCATAAGGATTTGCTGGGTGCACCCTCTTCGCCTGGCAGCATCACAGGAGCAGAATTGTTCAAGTCACTGAATGGTTGCATATCAGGAAAACTATAATTGTCCTCTTGTATCAGCCGATGCATACATGGAGGGAATGACTGGACAACTGTCTAGATTAACTGTTCGGATTAAGGAGGTTACACCTGTGTGTGAATCTACGCGTTATCCAATTCACAGGGAATTACTGGCAAGCCAGAACTTAACAGCGTATTTATTAATGTCATTAAAGCCATATACCACATCAAAGCACACGCTCTTAACTTGCATCTGTTTGAGCAGTCTTGTGGTGTGAGAAGATGAACAGATAGTACAAATGCCTTCACTTATACACATGGTTATCCAGAGGAAAATCGTTTGTCAGAGTATTTGCATAATGAGAAAGAACCATTGAAATTATTTCTCTGAGATAAAAAAAGTCACCACTTGAAGCACATTTAAGTGACAAGGTAGGAGTCTCAGAACTGGCTTACCTGAATGACATAGTGAGAATGCCACAGAGGATATAGAAAAGGTCTTAGAGGAGAATATACGTCCTACAAAGCTTAAACTCGGATTGAGAAATGTGAGAAAAACCAAAAATGGTGGAATGCTCCTGCAAGTACTGAAAAAAACGCGACGTAAAGAAATTGGTCGACGAACTAGAAGAAAAAGGTCTGAGCGAAGACTATATTTGTGAACAGCCAAGAAAAGAGAACCCGAGAATTATAATTTTCGGGGTATCAAAAAAGGGAAATAGAGACCTCGAAGACGCCCGCTTTGATGCGTGTTTCTCCATAAATAGTCACAAAAGCACACATTGGGTCATCAAAATTAATCCTAAAAGCTTTATGAAGGTAATCAAGAGAGATAAATTTAACGTCGTCTGGCAAGTCTTGAATCCACTGTTGCCGATGTAATAGGATAGACCATATGGCAAGAATCAAAAATATTCATTCAATGAAACCCATGCTAACTACCGTCTGTTTGGACGCAAAAAATTGCAATGCGAGAACAAAAGTAGTTGCGTGAACTGAAGCAAACTCTAAATTCAGATTGAGGCACAACATAAACCTATTGCATTAAAGGCAATGCATCCATCACTCTCATGGGCCATAGAACGGATCCAGAAGAGAACACTATGGAACTAAAGACTGTTCCAAGTGCTGCTGTTTTTTGAGAGCTTCCGGGCAATCTTCAAAAGGATGTTTTTAACTGTCTTTAATTGCTCATAGCTTGCTTAATGAACTCAATTTGTTCCTTCTGGGGAAAATGACAACTCATTTCAAGTTGTAAGATTAAGTAGCTGAATTTAACTTCCTGCGTCTGAAATTCCCTACCTACTTTAGATGCCGAGACTCGCGAGAATTTGTTCGCTAATTTTCTTCCCCTCTTTCTCTGTAAACTATGATAGTCAACTCACCTTAACAATGGGAGCTGCTAAGAAATTAAAACTGGAGACTTTTCGAGGACGAATGAGGGTTGATTTTAAAAAAATCATTGCGTTCTGGTTTCCTTAATTTTGACTCATTTTGTTGTTAAGAAATAACTGAAATTAAAATTAATACTTCTTAAAAATACACACACACCATTTAAAAAAGATATAAAAGAAAATATGTTTTTTTTCACTATAGATTGTTTTTTTTACGAATCATTATTTTAAATTTTAAGTTGTTTTTTAATAAAGAATCAATTTTATTCAAATTTTAAGTTACTTCATTGATTGAAACATAAATATTTACTTCATAATGAAACATAAATATTTAATCCTAATTAATATCATTCTCGGAATTTAAAATTTAAAATTTTTTTTTCTAATTTTATTTTTAAAATTTGGTAACTTCTTGACAAATCAACTTTATACAGGCAAAAATTTAATTAATTTGAATTACCTATGAGAATTGTTTAATAAATATATTAAAAAATATTAAGTATCATTTGTACTAAATCTTACTAACTGAAAAGTTAAAGGTTAAAAAATATTAATAAGTAAATAGTGAAAAGATATTCATGTCATATGAAATTTATACTATCGTTAGATATTTTTAAAAAGTGGAAAAGAAAATGTCACTTATGCATAAATGATAATATAAACTATTATGTAATTAAAGTTAGGCTAAATATTTTAAAGTTTGAAAACGTTGACATTAATGTTTTTTTTTTCTAAATTCAAATATAAAAATAATCATTTTAAAGCATATTTAAAAAATTAATGCTTTTAAAATATCAGCTAGATTATTATTGTATAGCAATAATTATTATAATATAAGAGTACATATTGCATGTATATAGATGAAATACTTGTCGATAATTGATTGATAATCACTTACCTTGAGGGATATTTCAGTAATTGATGCACTTTATTAATAAGTAATCCAATAACACTTTTCTCGGTGTACAAGTCAGGTTTTTAGTTTGGAATGTGTAGGTTGATCTTAAGGATATTCCTTAGAATAACTTATTATATTTATTAATAAAATGCGAAATTTATAAAAAAAATTAAGATTCATTTAGAATTTTAAAGATGACGATATATTTATGCTGAAACTTCCAAAAAATATAAACAAACAAGACATATACAAATAGGAATGAATTAGAAAAAGAAATTCTTTTTGAAGTGAAACAAGATTTAAATTCGTATATTATAGTGAATGACAATGAGTTGTAAAGAAAAAAAAATCATTTCATCAGATTTTAATGATTTGTTCTTTCTACTTAATATAAATAATAAATCATGGCTTTAAGATTTATATTTCATTACGGACTCTAAAAACTTTTATTATGCGGCATTTGAACAATCCTTCACTGTTAGAATTTTCACTCTAAAATTATGGTAAAATAATCAGCAGCAGTCTGTCCATTCAATTAACCTTAAAGTTTACAGTAGGTAGCATCTTTTTACCTTTACGGTTTCCAAACCGTTTACAACTAACGTGGTTAAAAAACCGTGAATTCAAAACTATACGATTTTCAATCATTTACCACTAGTATGGTTTCCAAACCGTAAAAAAAGACATTTAACTGGATATTGGAGAAAATTCAGCAGTTTTATGGTGCTGTCATCTATACGGGAATGAGAGTATCGTATTCCAACAGCCCAGGGTCACAAATTGGGAAGTTCAGGACACTAGAAAATCTTCATGTTTCGAAAATTAATTCAATTATAGTTATTAATAATTTTTCGGAACGAATTCTATATTTTTAAAAATGAATTAATATACAATGTTTAATTTGAAGTTTAACAGTTATTTTATGTATTATTAATTATATAATATTTAGTACTATTGTTATAATGAACCTATAAAAAATAGTCTCTCAGGGGCTTAATATTTTGATAAGTTAAAAATTATGCACAAAAATGATAAAATGCTTCAATTTGTTTCAAAATAACAAGTTGAAAAAGTATTATTTGCATATTATTATACCTCAGTGCCATAAGTGCAAATGAAATTTAGAACAATTTTTGAACTTCTTGGAATTTCTAATCATTTTGTTAAAAAGCGAAGAAAAAAAACTAACACTATTACCAATTTCTAGAAGAAAAAAAATGGTCTCAATCCTTGTAAAAATCATCATATTTAATTTCAAAAAGAATAAAAATTAAGGAAAACCGAATTAATATTGCAACGATAATAATGTATTAACTTAAATAATGTTAATTTTGAAAAATATTTGCTGTGCACAAAAAAGAGATTAATTTTCCAAGGCAATTTTTTCAGCAAAGTGGCGATTGGATGCAAACGCGCCGAATCGAAATGCATCTTTCATACAACAAAATGATGAAACTGGAGAAGGGAAGGCCGATAATAGTTCAGAACGGTTTTGCTATATTGCTGAAGTGACAAATTAATTATTGGAAATGTTGCGGCAGCTTTGAAAGGCCACCTATCTCGAAACTTCCCGAACTTCAATGAAGTCACAAGATTGACCATGACAAATACTAAATAAGATACCCTCGCAATTAGTATGAGAGCTTTTCTAATTGGACAGCAATCTTCAATCAACTGGTCCCGTTCCCTCAGTTCAATAAAAAGTGGAAGTTAAGATGGTAAAAGAATCAGCCAAGACAGGATAAATGAACTGTGGTAAACGAAAATAAACAAATAAATAATAAATTTCATAATTATAAAAATTAACTTTTTGTTTTATTTTATACAGAATTCCTGTGACTGCATAGATTTCTCGATAGTTTTATTAGCATACTCTTAAAATTATTTCAATCACCCTATTTATTCATTCATTTATTTAAAAATATATTAGTTTTTTGTACAACGGTTTTAATCAATGTTCAGAGAAAATATCGAATCTATAAACTAAATTATCAATTTGACTTAATTTAAGTTTGAGTATCTGTGGAAAATTATAATATCTCAAGAACGTTTTCTTTCATTATTATTTAAATGAAAACCAATTAAGATAGTTATTTAAATTATAATAACCACATTTGTCAAAAATTATCAATCTTTTATTTATTATATCTTTGAAATAATTTTTTTTCGGATTTCAAAACTCTATGAACTATTATCATTTAGTTCCAAAATAAATGCAGCATGCCAAGAATTATATCAACGCATTTTTTGAAACAAGCTTTAACATATTTCAATAAAGAAAATTTTGCTATATTAATGCTAAAATAATGCAAATTTTGCTACGAATGTTTTCAAAACGTTATGAGCCGAAGTTAAATTTCATATTAAACATTTAGTAAATTTTCATTTATGAAAACTCAAAGTAATTACGAAAATTGTATAAATTTGTGTCTCTACGCAATTCGATTTCAACAGGTTTAAAAAATTATAATAAACTTTTTTTCTGAAAACATAAATGGGTCATTCTCACTGAAAATGTATAAATAGACTAAAATGTTTTCTTAAATTAAAGTAATTAAAAAAGTGATAAAAATTACATAAATGCCTTTATTTATTTTTGTTATATGTCCTTATAATAATGGTCAAGTTTTCTATTTTAATTTTTACAAGATTTAAAATATTTTTAATGCTGTCTTGTCCACGGAGGAGATGTAATTTCTGTCTAGCTTGTCTTATGCTTGCTAGCTAGCTTATGTTTTTCTGTTCGTTAATTCGATGTTAGATTTGAACATTTGATTGAGTTCTTTTTTTTTTTTTTGCATTTTGGTTTTGCCAAAATTCCTAAAATTTCCTAACTTTTTCCTAAAATTTGGAGAGATAAAAAATGTTTAGCATCACAGAAATTATTTGGAAAAATTGCCAATACTTACTTCTCCGATAAAAGAAAAGTTAAACTTAATTGATTTTCTTTAAAAATACAAAGAAATTAACACATTTGTTCCATTTAAAAAATATTAATTAAACGAAAATAGTTTTTTAATTAATAAAAATGTATTATTGGTTGTTTAACACATTGTCTCTTCCATTGACTGTGTCATCTCCTCCGTGGAACTGTTTTGTCCACGGAAGGGAAGTCTACGGAGGAGACACAAACTAGTTCTTGAATTTTTCTGACTTTTAATTTTAAAGTTACAAAAATGGCGCAGTTCTTTTTATTAAATATACTATTATTGCAATCTAAAATTTATATATCAAATATAAAATAGTTTTATCTTACCTTCTTTATGATGACCACGGAGTATACATTGAGAACTTTGCCAAACCTCAGTTAAACACAACAATCCAAAACTAATACCAAAGAGAACAAAAGCAACTGATAGTTAACACTAAAAAATAGAATCTTTACCTTCGCCACCAGCTGCCTTATAGGGATTTCACATTCGTATGCTGCTCTCTATTTCATATTTATTGAGCTATAATAATTGTCCACGGAGGGAGACTTCATTTTTGATGGACAAAGTTTACTAACCATTTATTTTATAAAAATAAAACTTTACTAAAAAGCTACTATAAACATTTAACTAAGTTAAACTACAAAAATCATTAAAATAACATCTAAAATGTTTAACAGCCATTAAAAATTATTTTGTGTCACAGACGTAGGGACGTCCACGGAGGGGATTTTGAAGTTATGTTTATTAAAAAATAAGAATGAAATATTTAATGCATTCAGCAGAAATGCATATGATTGATTAGTTAGACCTTTACGAAAAATTAGGCAGAAAAATATTAAGAAATATGCTGTATTTCCTAGTATTTATTACTAAGGTACTAAGAAAATCACCTTTTAGTGAGAATGACCCAATTAAGAGTCTAGTAAAATAAATAGTAATCAATTGAAAATTATTTCGGAATATATTTCAGGTAAAAATCTTACAATTGACTATGTTTTGTAATTTTTTTTCTATTTTAAAATTGTATAAATTATAATTTTATTCATTAACATAATTTTATATCACACTTAATTTAACTGCATTTAGATGATATAAAATTATTTTTTAAGGAAATTAAATTTCTCGAATAAAAGTGTCCATTTTTAGCGATCGATTTTTTAGCTTCTTAAAACAATATGCAACGTTTTAATTAATTTCGGAAGCTTGAATGTTTATTTTTCATAACTTAAATACTTTTTTCATTATGAATTTTTTATTAATCACAAAACAAGAAAATATGTGAGTTCCTTGTGGTGCATGAGTATAGCTAATTAGTTAAGTCTTTTTTTAAATGTTTTTTTTAAATAAATAGTCTTATTTTTTGTAAGTAACAAAACTAGTATTATGTTAAAGTACAAATTTCTCAATTATACTAAAAGCTTGATTGTGCTTTCATTCTTCAGTTATAACCAATAACTAACTGTTTAAATTATACTTTATAAAATTTCCAAATTATACTGAATGGTTGAGCAAAAATAAAATCTTTTAGATTTATTCCAATCACCGTTGTTGTTTTTGTCATCGGCCATTAAGGCAGATGTGGTGCGATTGTTCATGTTTTTCAGTGGAATCATCTATGGCCAGGAATTCGACTTCTGCCACACCCATACATCCCTCCCGTTTTTAGGGCGTTAATACATCCATTCACCGTTAATACATCCATTCACTCATGCACAGATCGTAATTTTGACCTGAACCAGAGAATAATCAATCTCCATTCAGTACCCCAAGAGGTATTGGTTTGTCAAGGGAACATTGAGGACTTTGTTACTCGACTGATTTAACGCGCACCAGCCACCATTTACTACACGGGATAGTCTTCATCAGGCTGGATTCGAACTCCTGGTCTCACAAACGTTAGTCCAGCGCCCTGCCGACCAGGCTATTCCTGTTTCTCATTATGAGAATTAATAAGAAGGTATTTTTTTCTTTGAAATGCGGACACCTTAAAAAATAATAAAATAGGGAAAAATCAATGCAACTCAAAAAAATTTTTGGTGAAAAAATATTTAATTCAAAATTTTTTTGTAAATTAAATAGTCTAAAATATAAACTTATATAAAAATATTTGATAATAAAAATCTTAATGTTCAGTATTATCTTTGCAATGAAGTAAACATTACAACAAAATTCTCTCTTTCAATGTTAACACAAGAAATGTAAAGTTCGGATATGAAGACATTTGTTTACCCGCAGTTTTATTTTGAACTTTTTTTCATTTTTTTTTATCTACAGAAAAAAATGAATTTACAAAAAACAAATCTACAAAATATTACTAAACGCCTCATATCGTGACTCATCGTGACTCATTTTTCAAAAGATCTGACAAATCTAGCATGTCCGCACGAGAAGAAGATCCACTGCTTGATGAGATTGTAAATAACGAAGGCTTTAAACTAAGTTCAAGTTCAAAACAACTCTGCCGGTAAAGTCATTGCGGAATGAGACCAAAACACTTAATTACCTATTGCCATTTTTCACAACCTATCTGTAAGGAGAGGGGTTTTATCCAGTAATTGCAACAAAAACAGAACAACCGAATAAATTGGACAAAAGCAACACACTTCGGGTGCAATTGTCTCCTATTACCCCTAGAAATTAGTAGTAGTAAACCCAAATAATTGACTGCCTAACAACTGCTATAAAAATATAAAATAAAATATTACCCTTTGATGAAACCATCTCGTTGCAAAGAAATAAGTTCTGGGTTTTCAAATGCTATTGTGAGTTAAATGTAAAATTACTTTATTCTTGATTCGCCATCTGGGATGAAGATCGGTTTCATGTCTTGACCCTCCCTCCTCTTGTCAGTTGTATGACAATGTATAGTTTGTCTAAAGTAAAAATTCCCCTATCCATTCGTCTGGACTCGTGGTTGCGACTATGGTAACAAGTTATAACTATTATAAGTATATGGGGTTTCTGTTTAGGACAGAATTTGTCTCGGGTCAGAGAGAGAGGGGAATGTTTTTCTTCGGTCTATTGTATTAGCCCTAGAGTAAAGAGAAGCTACCCTCCCTGAAATACCCTATTATTGCTTCTATAGCAGCAGACGGGCCTCAGACTTTGTGATGGGGGGAGTCCTTACGGTAGACAAATCATACTACGATATTTTTCCCTTCCATATCACTTTTCGCATTTAATGGTCAAAAATATTTTTTAAAATTTCCGAAAAGCTTTTTTAAGAACTATGTTTAAAGCAGTTCTTAAGTTAAAAGATTTTAATCTATTTGAAAATTAAGACAAGAACTAACATACTTTCTTCTTCTTTTACTGTCTCCATGCTATTGCTGAAGACAAGCGAAGGGTTACAATAGGTAGAGAGGTCTGCTCTGCGCTACCTGTAGCCCATTTTAAGCGGCAATAATATTTTTTTGTGCTTTTTATCTTAGAAGACATGTTTAAATGTAATTAAAGGCATTAAATCAAACAATCTAAAGGTAAACAAGGAACATCCCCCAGCCTCGGTAAAATTATCAAACGTAGACGATGATGAAAAGGTTGAGGAGCTCTGTCTTAGAGTACAGCATTAAAACCATTTATTCGGTTGAACTTGCTTTGTATTTTTTACTAAATTAATGGGAATAAGAACAACAATTTTGAAAACCTGAATTTGAGATAAACAGTTAACAAACGGAAAAATTGCCGAATAATTGATTTAAATACCGTATATTTTGCTTTTATTGACCAGAATTATGTTGTTGTTCTTTTACTAGAAATGTTATTATTCTACAGTATGATAATTTTACCCGAAATTTTTTCTTCGTGTACTAATGCATGTTCAATGATACAGCAAAGTAAATTTAATGACAGACTTTTTAAAGAAATAAGAAAAACTACGTAAAATTTAATCTCATTTACTAAAGGAGAAAAATTACAATAACTATAATAAAAAGAAATGCAGAAAAAAATAATTAGTTTTTTGAATCACAATTTACTTAAACGTCTTCAATAATCTCTTTTCACAATCTGTAAAGAGTCTATGAACTGTAAATTTTGATACTAACTCTGTCTAGATAGAATTCATTAAACTTTACTTAATTAACTAATAGCTTCAATAACTTTGAAGTTAATTAAAGTTTTACGATTTTATTTCGATGTTTTTTTTATGCTTTCAGCGAAACCCTGTTAATGAAAGACATACTATCAAAGCGATTTAAATTTCGTTGGAAAAAAGCTTTGTTAGCATTTAATTCCATCAATTCTCTGACAATAATTATCTTCCAATGGAGAGACAAGTTTTAAGTATTATTGATTAAAATTAATAAAATTGGGTAAATAATATGAATACCTTTATATGACAAAACTGTAATACTTATTGAATGAATTGATTAAATTAACATTTCATTAAAACTTCCTTTTCCTAGCTTGTTTTAACATCTGAGCTCCTTGGCTATGCTTCGTCCCTTATCCATGCAACTTGTGCATATTTAAGCTATGAGTTGAAATTATTAGGGTTAGAAGCCGTTGTGGTTGCTATTTAATAAATTTGAGTTTCTTGCTCGGTTAAGTAAAATAACGTATAATAAAAAGAGCATTCTTGTTCAGTTATTTTTAGGCTGTTGTTGTTGTGGAATCAGATGAAGCTGATTATTGTGAATGTGAGGCATAGCCCAATTTCATGGTTTTCTTTATTTATTGTTTAACTGAAGATGATGAAGTTGAATATTTCTTGTGTTATTTGTTTTGGCACTTTCGATATAAGGAATTACAGAAGTGTGATGCTATGAGTTAGTGATGTATGTCTTTATTATTTGTTTTCGAAATGGAAGATTTGATTAAAGTTGTCTGTTGTGCGTTTAATGGCTTTGTCAAAGAAGTCTGCATTTAATCAGTAGATGTATTCTCATAAGGCTGGGATATCTAGGTCTTTATGTATGTTTCAGTTACGAATGGACCATCTGGCGCATGTGATTCTTCTTAAAATTTTGTTCTGGTATATATTGAGTTTTTTCATTAGGTATAGCGGAGTAGTCGACTTGGCTGGAAAAGCATATGTAAGTACCGAACGGAAAATTTAGGTAAAAAGAATTTTTTCAGTTTAAGCGACATATTTCAACTATAGATGAGAGGTTGCATTTGAAATATTGCAGCTTGAGCTTTATCTATGATATTATTGATGTCGTCATTGCAAGTTAGTCTATTATTGATTATAAGGCCGAAATAGGTTGCTTTTTTAACTAATGGTATCTGTATGTCAAACAACTTTGGTTGGATCTAAGGATATGTCGGAATTCTCTTTTTTTCAATGATTAGTATCTTCATATGCGATTTAGTTATATTATAAGGATATCAGGATCTTGTTCAATTAAGAATATATTCGTGCTTTTATTCTAGTTCTCCATTTTGCGTTCCAGAATATAATGTTGATGATCTGATTCAAAATTCTGGGTTTATTCATTCTCTGCATTTGTGGATTGTGTTTTCAGTTTGTGTGGAATGTTTTCAGTTTGTTTTCAAAGAAACCTCAAATTTGACTAAGTTGCTGAGATAAATTTCTGTTTAATTCTATTTTCTGGTTCAATTGTTCCTTCAATAAATCCACAGTCTCTGCGACCCAGCTTGGTGTACAGTCAGAGTTGTCGTTGATTGGAGCTGACATGTTGAAAATCATAAGATTACACAGTTAAGATAAAACAAAGTTTATGAAAAAGAAATTCACTATGCTGTAAGCATTTCAAAAGTTTATCAGCACTTAACAATGTATAAAATGTAAGAACTGTTGCATGAAATTATAAGTCACTGATAACAAAACAGTAAAGAAAATAATAATTGTAGTATACACTTTATTCGAAAAAACACACTTGAAAAATATTGCGGTTTCCACTAAGTTACTAGTTTAATTAGTAATCCAAAGAATAAACGCATCACATAATTGAAGAAATAATTAAGATAATCCACAAAACACTGGTAATTTCTCACTTCATTGACACGCACTTATCATCACTAAAGTCAAAATGCAAATGGTCAAAATCAAATCGAAATGGTCAAAAGCAAATCTTATACTGTAACTTGGCTATTCGATAGCGGAGCCGAATTGTAAAATGATGGTGATAGATAAAACTTTTTTTATTGTTATTAAACCAAAGATTTGATAATCGTTCATTTTTAACTTAAGTCAAATGTACTACTATTTATTCTAAGAACATCCAAGCATCAGTTTTAAAACTCAGATCTTTTGATTTTTCAGTTTTTATATATATTGGCAAATTAGTTAATAAGTAACAATAAAAATATATAAAAAAAATTAGCTTAATATATATATATATATATTATAAATATATATATATATATATATATTATATATAAATATATATATATTATATATATATATATATATATATTATATATATATATATATATTATATATATATATATATATTATATATATATATATATATATTATATATATATATATATATATATATATATTATATATATATATATATATATATATATATATATATATATACATACATATATATATATATATATATATATATATATACATATATATATATATATATATATATATATATATATATATATATATATATATATATATATATATATATATATATATATATATATATATATATATATATAAATTATTTTCCTTTCTCTTATAAATTATCTTTTTCTTTTACGTAAAATTATTTCAAAACAAAATGAAAGCAATAAAACTTTTCATAAAAATTGTCGAAAAGATTTTAAATAAATTGAGAAAGAAAATTAATGATTTGTTATCTTTCAGCTATTTAGTATTTTTTGAGAAGATGAGGTAAAATCAAAAAATAAAGCAAATTATTTTTACAATTTATTTTGATGTTTTACCTTGCTTATACAAAAAATCATTTTGATAACACTAAATAAATTCAGCGTCGAACACCTTTTTCATTTGAAAAGTGACAATTTTTTCTATTTAAACATCGAAAAGCCTTAATTTTGTTATAGATTTTTTATACATGCTGTTTGTTTTTTCCAACTCATTTTTTAATTTTTTATACATAAAAATTTTTTCTTTTTCTCTAAAATAGCATGAATGCATATCCAAAATATTAATTATTCAATTTGGATGACTGAAAATTTTCTTATATTCGTAATTTAATGAGATATTAATAACAGAATTTATATTCTTAAAAAATATACCATTCTAAAATAAATCTTCGTATAATTAATGACAAAAATAAGTACATAGGTGAAAAGAAACATTAATGAAAACAAGTAACTTTTAAAATCAATGAACGTTTTTTCATTTTTGCCGTCTCAAATTGAAAGATAAAATTATTTTCTTTGTGCCTTCAGCCCCAAGTGATTATTCATTTTTTGGATGTTTGAAAATTTTTTTATTTGTAATACAGAACTTTTAATGTTTTCTTTAGAAAATTAGTCAATATGGTTATAAAAATATTTATTTAAATCTGTTTTTATCGGAGCTATACATTAACTCAAATATTCTATAGAAAATGTTAGTTTAATGAACTTTTTTCTAAGTCCTCAAAACTGCAATATTTTTTTTAAATATTTACATTAATTATCAAATGTATTTAATTAAAAACTATTTTTAAGTTGCTAGTGATAAATAAAAAATAGTGAAAAATAGTTAAATTCAAAAGAAAATATTTATAGAATTATAAAAATATGATTTAAGCAAATAATGAATAAAACCAAAAGTTAAGTAGATATTGCACATTAAGAAGCAAAAATTAAATATGTATTTTGGCCACATCACTTTTTTCATAGTGATTCTCACCTAACTGTGAACATGTGTATAGATAAATAAATTCAGTTTTCGAGTAATCATACTGAAAAACTAAATATATTGTTTTTAGAAAAACTGTTTCAAACTTTTTCTTAAAATATGTATATAAGTTATAGGAAACGTCAGTTTTAATTTTTACGAATCAGGGAAAAATAGGTTTTGCGATTAAAATGCAAAGCTTAGTTTTAAAATTGTAAGTTTTTTTGGAAAAATATTCCTACGCATTTTAATAAAATAATTATTTTTAAGGAACATGTAAATAAATTGTAACATTTTTTGTAAATAAATTTTTTTGTGAAGTGTAACGTAAATTCTTCTTTTTTAATTAAAGTTTAAGACAAAAAAAATTTAAATATTGAGAAAATATTTCTCTTAGCAATATATATCTTTTATGTTTGTACAATTTTTATGGTTAAACATAAACGTATGTTATATTTTGTAAAAATATCCATGTCAGTAAAAATAAGACAGTCTGTTCTCAAATTTAACATTTATAAACTTGAAAAAAACATCATATACTAGAGTTGTATTTTTCATATTTAACAATTACAAGTAAATTAAAATGAAATTATGCATTTGCTAGTTAAAATGGCAATAAAAAACATTTATCAGTGTGATAATAAAATACTGTCTGAGGCATTTCAGTAAAGGGCATACTGAAAGTTGATAAAATATTAGAAAAATATTTTATACTTTTTAATACAAAAATACAATTCATGAGGAATAATTCCATATGTATCCTGAGTTCAAATGAAAAATATGCTTCTCAACTAAAAGTGAACTCCTGATAATGAAATGCAACATAACCCTGCATCTCTTACATTAGCCATCGAACATGATGAAATATGTTAATGAGAAATAACGGAGGCGAATGATTTTTCGGTTAACATTATGATTTTTAAACAACTTCGTCAAATTTTAAAGAGCACGGAACTAAGATTAAAGTATAATAGCGTAATACGTGCTGAAACCGATGTTTTCGAATGTTTCAAAAAGTTATCATTGCACAATTCAAATGTTATGCAGCCATCTACCAGGAATATTCCATTTTTGCCTTATTGATGACTATTCAAAACAAATACTTTTTAGAATTGGAATAAAATACTTCGTAAATTGAGTTTTGCAACGATTAGCAAAATAATGTTATTTAAAGGGAAATTAAGGAAAATAATGTATTTTTTTAGGATATCGATGTATTTATTTGGGAGACTTAAATTAGTAGAATTTTCTTTTATACTTTACAAAAAAGAGAATTGCTAACATTTATCGAAATAATCATTCTCTAAAGGAATTTTTTTTTTGTCTTTTTTTCCTTTCATTTTTTTAATACTCAAAGTGTTAGGAATTATTTTAGGCTAGAGCATAAATTGGGATACAACCATGATGTGCATGCATCATAGTAAATGTCATTTTGGGGAACTTCGTACAAATAGGTATTCTAAGAAAAATAGGAATACAGATGTCAACCACAATATATTTTTGAAATTAAATACTGTGGGAAGTGGGGGGAGTCATGTGAATTCTCAGATGCTATTAAAAGAAAACACAAAATACTATAAACATACGTCAATAAAGTAATTATTTGAACAAAAATCAGAAGATCCTGCTACAAAACATTTTTAAATATTGGATTGAAATACGTGTAGTTAAAATGGCTGTTTCATCAAAAAGCTACTAAATTGCAAAGACATACAATAAATTTTAATGTTAACTAAATGTAAAAATAATCCCACACCGAATGATTGGTACTTTCAAATCTGTGTATTTTTTAATGTTATATCGTGAAATCGAGAAAAACCTGAAGTTTATAGTTTTCAGGAATACATTTCAACGGAAAATGTCAAATTATTTCATTTGTGATCAAAAAAGTCTAACATGCGTTTCTTTGCTTGACAAAAATTTTAGAAAATTCAAAGTTTTATACATGAATCTCTACTATTATATGTTAGATGAATATAGGCCTCGAAACTAAGATACGGTTATTATATTTTAATTATTTAAAAAATGTTTTCAGCCCAAATCAAAAACATTGCATAATAATGAAACATAAAAAACACATTGGATATCAACAAAAGCTTTTTGTACATTAATGATTAAATTGAGAACTTTTTGTTAAATCTAATGAAAAAAATACTTTAACGTTTTTAAAATTAAGAAATTTAAACTAAAGTCTGAGTTCCAACAACAAGTACAAAATAATATACCTTTAAAATGTAAAATTGAAATATTATAAAGTATAAAAGATTTTCCTGAAAGTTTTTTAAAGTAAAAAACAAGAGCAATGTGAATTAGATATATTCAAGTATATATTAGAAAATAATGATGTTGTAAATCATTTAAACACATGAAGTGTAAAATATAGTTTTGAAAACATCGCATATTTTTCAGACATATGTACACTGTATAATTAACACTTATAAAAGTAAGTTAAGCATAGAAAAGAAAATTAATATACACGTTTACTTTATAACGTTCTTAAATCTGAATAATTATTTGAATTGTAACGTCCTGCTGGGTTTATTTCTGCCAATTATAACATTAATATTACGTTTTCCGGGTGGCAATGATAGTTATCAATGATAGTACTTTCCCTGATAACGCTATCTATGTATGAATGTAAGAGCTAGAATAAATTAATATATTTAAATTTAGTTTATATTTAATATAAATATGTTTAATATAGATAATCTTAAAATCATCAATATTATTTAATAATAATTAATATATATATAAATAAATTAATAAATTGGTAAAAGTTAATTTAATCAAATTTATATTCAATAATAATTTTTATTATTATTAAATAAAAAAAGAATATTTTTTTTGTTGTTTAAATTCATAAAAATTTATAAATGATTTTAGAAAGCATTATATATTAAAAAAAGTTTAAAATTTATTATTATATTAGTATAATGAGTATTTAATTTCATATATTTATTTGATATAAATTACAGAATATTATGTTTTTAAAAGTATTAAATGTTTATCTACGTAAAGAATATTTTTTAATCTACATAATTTTTGAATAAATATAAAATAAAATAAATATTAATAATTAGTGTGTGAAAAATTAATATTAATTGCTTTTTGTAATTAATTATTTTTTGAAAATAAATATAACAAATTAAAAAAAAACTTTTTTATTTAAAAAAATTATAATTATTTTATTAGATATGATTAATAAATCGATTATTAATATTATATCTTTTGGATTTCCTCATTTACTGAGTATAAAATAATTCTTAATAATGAATTTCTATCTTGTCTAATGTGGAGATCAAACCTATGCTTAAAGTATCCAAAGAACATTTGTCATATACTTATCTTGTTGAAGCTCGTAGGGAAAAATGAATCCCACAACCTACGTATTTAACAGGGGTGAGTGTCCACCCTCCCCTGATAAGCTTTAGTCCTGCTTTATTTTTACTCCTTCTCTTGTCTTTGATTTTTATTCGAAAGTTGGTTTTATCAACATTTTGGTGTGCTATCTTTATAAAGCAGTAGAAATATTATAATTTTTTGGAAGGTTTATTTTTATTTATATTTATTATTTTTTCTACTATAATGTTATTTATTATATGAATTAATATTATGACTCGTTAATTGCATTTATTTCATTGAGGATTATATTTATTTTAAAGAATGTTAACCTGAATGTTATCAGAGAATTGATTTTAGGCAGTGGTCAAAAGTTTTATCCCTTAAAAATAATGGAAATATTTTTTTTTCAAACTTAGCAAAATCGGTAAATTTTCACTATATCTCCAAAACTTTTAATAAATTAGAGTATTCAAATGATTTTAAATTGTGTTTATTATTCATTTATTATTATTAATTTTTAAATTCTTTTCTAAATTTTCTACCTAACCTTTTTATTATAATTTCGACTTTTGCCACAACATTACTTTATTGACTTAAAATTATTCGTTCACATTTAATCCACTGTATCATTTTCATTCATTTTTTACGTGATTTAATAATTTTCACAGCTAACCCTTCTTTTCTTGATTTTATTTAAGAAATGTTTTCTATCAGTTGTCCAAAGCTTTGTCATTTAAAAGTAATGGGAATATTTATTTATTTATTTAATAAATAATTATTTTTAGGCAATTAAAAAATTTTTTAAATCTCACAACTTTTATTACGCTTTCAATCTTAATACCTGAGCTTTATATCACCCTGTCATGTGTTCTTATTGAAAATAGTCGATTTATATCACAAATGTGGTATTTTATCACTACGCAATAAAGAGGTATTAATTTTATTTTTTTTTTTAAATTACTAGAAGATTTTGTTTTCAAAATTCCTAAACGTTTTGAATTTGTGGCTATTTTTTTACATCACTTAAACTTTCTTATACTTTTTTTCTTTCAATTTCCTTTTAATATTATGTTAATCCTAATGTTTTTACTTATTTAAAAGACTTATAATTCTTGCAAATTTATTATTTTTGTAAATCTATTAATATTCTGTTTTCCCTAGGGAATTTTCAAATATTTTATTATTATTATCTAATTTTACAATTTATAAGAACTAAATGAAATTTATTCTTGAATTTTTGGTTACTCACCTGTTGTATTTTTACTCTGATAAATACTAAAATCTTACCTATCAACGATTTATTTGGGAGAAACCTTTGTGATCTAGAAAGTATGTCGAGCGATAGCATCATTAGAATTAGCACTTAAAAAATATTATATAAGACAATAATATAAGACAGCATATATGATTAAGGAAATTCGGCAAATTTGTATACACTCATGTGTTTGTATGAAAATACGTTTTAAAACTTTCACACTGAGGCACAATTTAGAATTTACAATGGTGTATACCATTGTACCAAAATACCAAAATTCTGCCTCAGTGTGAAAGTTTTAAAGCTTTGCTAAAATAATCTAGAATGAATCGATTGGGCAGAAATAAGCAGTTAGCGATGGATCATTTTTAATTTTTTCTATCATGTCACTCATCCACTTAAATTACGTAAAAACATAAAGGAAAAGTCAGTTTTTTTCTTTGGAAACAATTTCGCTCTGATTTTTACTATTAACCATTTAGAAAACTAAAATATGTAAATAATATTTCATTTTTATCCATTAAGAGACTTCTCTTTTAAAGAATTCTCTAATGTATACAATCGGCTATTTAATTATTTTAAATTTGTGAATAAATTTACGAGCCTTTTATACCTTTTTATTTCGTATAATTGACATTAAAAGAAAGCATGTCTGAATGCAAAAAAAATTTGCTTTTTAATAAACTCGTCTTCAAAGAAAACCTAATTTGAGAAAAATTGAGAAGTTTTAAAATGAGTTTGAGAATTATAACAAATTTCCTGTCTTACAGATTAAATAATCTAAAATATAATTATGACAAGAAAGACACTTACAAAATAAAAATTAATAGTGGCTAGATGAAATAAAATTGCATTCTCATCAAACAAAGTAGTCAACTAAACAGATCTAATGTTTAGATTTTTAAAAATGTTATTTAAAAATCATTTAATCGTTTTAATTTTGTAACCCCATAAAAATGTTTATAATAATAGCATCGCGCGAAGTTTTTTTATATTTTCAAACCAAAAGATGCTATTTTAAAACGCTTTGTAGATTTGTAAATTAATTGATAAGAATTTGCTATAAATATTAATAACTTGTGTTTTTGATGGAAAATTGAAAATCTTAATAATAATAATATTAATCGTAAGATTTAAATTTAATATAAGGTAATATAAGGTCATTTATAATTTGCCTTCGTTATTATTTCGTTACATTTTACTTTTATTTTGACCTATCGTATGGACAGTTTCATGTTAAGCAATAGGCATGAATATTCTAAGATATATTAAGCATAGATACATATTTTTAAATATTTTTGAGTAATGCTAATTATTCGCATGCGTCATGTGCATAAGACTGCGGAATTTCCTACAGATATATAATAAGTAAAACTCTTAAGTACTTTTTTTACCCACAATGTAATTTATTTCTCGATCCTGCAACTTTTGAATCTTTTCCAAAATTTGTTTCCCATCTGGTAATTTATACTCTTTTACTTCGATTTGAAGATTACGATTTACAATATTCATCTGACATGCTTTTGGTTTTTTTTTCGTCGTTCTTGGGTCAGTCGAAGGTATAGTTTACTGTAATTTATCACCAAACGCAGAAACTGCTCTCGCACTGACTGCATGGTAATGCCCTCTTGATGAAGTTGCAGTGTATGACAGCGTTTCTACTTCAATTCCCTTTATAGTGTTTTTCCTTGTATTATTAGAATATAATTTCCTGTTACTGCTTTTCGGTTTCACCTGTTGGCGTAAGCCTTTCAGTTTCATGCGAGGTAATAATTTATTTTATTTCATCTTCGAAATTTTTATTCAAATATTCTTCCAATTGTGATATTAGTAGCTTGGCCATATGTGTTTTATACTTGTTCTCCTTAATTTTCATTATTCTTGCATTTGTATCTTAAATTGTAATGTATACATAGTTTATTGCATATTGTATATATATATATATATATATATATATATATATATATATATATATTTATATATATATATATATATATATATATATATATATATATATATATATATATATTATATATGTATATAGATATTATATATATATATATATTAAGCTGCAAGTAAATAGAACTTATTAAATAAGTTCAAAAAGAAAATAAAACAAAAGAAACGTTTTTACGTGTTATTTTTACTTATTGTGTTCTATTTTGTTTGTTGTAATTTTTATAAAAATTTTTTAGTGCTCCTCACACTATTGTATTGATATATTTAGCTTTGGCAATATTAATACAATATTAGAAAGCACACTTTTTTGCAGATATAATCGTGTGGGCTGATGAAAAGATTTTTTCTCTGGATTTTTTTAAAAAGAATTCTATCCTTTTTTTAATTTTTTATTTATTTATTTACTTATTTATTTATTTATTTTTAATAATTTTCTTTTTTCCCCTTTTTTTCATTTGTCTGTAATTTTCCTTTTATTTATCTTCTTTTTGAACTATATATATATATAAATATATATATATATATATATATATATATATATATATATATATATATATATCAACATGACAGCCAAATAAGTATTAAAAAATGGCTTAAAATAAAAATGACGCATAAAAATGGCTTAAATAACTTTTGAGTCATAACTAAACCATAAATGGCAAGATTTTTACAATTTAAAGAACATTTTTGCAGGAAAAGTTATAAAGACTTAATATTTGATGGAGTAAGCTTTCTGATTTCTTCGTAGAGCAGTTTAACGGAACATTTAGCTTAGCAAAAAATGGCGATTTTTGCTTTCAAACCCCATAAATAATTCTTTTTTTTTTGTCTGGAACATTACTTATTACAGTGAATTATTTATTGTTTTCACTTCTACTGAAATTTTTTCAACATATTTGCTAATTCCAGTCCTCACCAGAAAATAAAAGGAACATGTTGTTTGTTTTTGATAATTTCAATTTTTGAGATATATGAAAGGAAAAGAAACACTTCTTAATGCGAATGTGATGCTTTAAAAACTAAACATTATTTTAATTAAGACTTAGATAGCATTTTAATAGAAAAACTCGAGATTCAACTACACTTAAATGAAAAACAAAGAATAAAAAAAAAATAATAATAAAAGCGTACTTCACAGAGAAAAGATTTCTGGTAAAATTACCGTACTGTAACACTTTGACGTTTTTGGTAATATATATATATATATATATATTAATACCATAAATATATATTACCTTTTTCTCGTATAAAAACCAAACATGCATTTATTTTTCAGTCGTAAGCTATTTCTTGAAAAAGATTTATTTTGAAAATATATAGTCATCAATCAATTTGCAAATACTTAAAAAAAACCAAATATGATAAGTTTTCAAAAATCTGCTACATCACCGTAATATGAAAACCTGTCACAATGCCAAAGCTATGTAAAGCAAATGCTTTTTCCGCATTACAAAGTAGGTTTAGTTTGTTTTTCGAGATCATAAACTAACCAAGAAGAGCCAAGACAGACTACAGAGTTTGGAAATACATAAGCTTTTTGCGCTTTTAGCAGAGCATTTGAACTAAAATGTCTATCTTCTTATTTTTTAAGGTCTAAATATTTTATTTTCCTGTCATATTTCTTCAGGTTTCTTTGAAATATATAGTTGTTTTTACAGTTACTGGTGTGGTGGGGAAATGCTTAACTGTAGAAGAGGGAATATAAAGAATAATCGAATCGAAGCAAATTTTAATAAAATTCTTGAGATATTTATTTAAAAAAAAGTAAAATTAAAAACCCAATATGTCATTATTAAGGAAGAATCAAAATTTTGCTTTTTCTTAAACTATATTCATAAAATATTCTTTTTTGTTACGGTTTAATATGATTACCAAAACCTTTCAGTTACCTGTTAGTTATAAATATTTGACTACTTTTATACACACACACACACACACACACACATATATATATATATATATATATATATATATATATATATATATATATATATATATATATATATATATATATATATATATATATTATGAGAGAGAGAGAATATTGCAAAAAAAATTTTTTTTTTCTTTTAAAAATGCTATCTTTCATGATGATATAAAATAAAAATGGCGTCAAGTGGAAAATTCATTTATCATTTGAATAACAACATAAAAAAACATCTGATACTTCGAAGGAAAAAAAAGAAAAATTTTTGACTCCTCGATACTTAGTTTTTTTTTTTTTTTTTAAGAAAAAGTTTGCGTCATATTTCTGTTACCGAGAAAATACAATTTCAATCTTTGGTTATCAAAGTAGCACTCATCCTACATAATTCTCTTCTTTTCAAGTACAAAAGCGCGAGCTTATTAGGAATGGAGCATATCAGGCAGTGAAAATATTTCGAAATTTATGTTTTGTTTTAGCGAGGGAGATTGTTTTTCATTATTATATTCTTTAGCGAATTCCACAAAGCATACACTTAGTGTAGCTTTACAAGAACTAACTAATAAGTAAAAACTAATAAGTATTTAACTAATAAGAAAAAAAAACACAATCGGAATCTATAGAATTGTAAGGAAAGCACTACGTAAAAAACCAATTTGACTACCTAATTAAGGTAGTGAATGTTTCTTATAATCGCCTTTTAACTACTCTCTCCGTTAAATAAGCAGGTTTTTATCTTTTCGGTTTCGCTTTGTTCATTGGTGACTAAATTTAATTTTTGTTTTTTCCTTGCTTTGATATTATTTTGGGACCCTTGATGTGGTTTAGTCCTTACTTTCTGATAAGAAGATTTAAAATTATTTATCAAGGATGGTCATAATATAATAACCTTTATGTTAAGATAGGCAAAAGTCCCAACTTCATCTAATTCAAAAATAATATATTGTTTTCAAAAATCTGTTAGTATTGTATTATTTCTTAAATATATTTCTAACAACATTTTCAAAGAGGTCAATTGAAATTTTCTTGAAAAATTTTCTTTCAAAATAACGGGGAGAAAATACTTATGATCAGTTTTATATTAGTTGATAAAGCCGAGTAAAATCTAAAGCACTTAGATTCAACTGAATATTTAAATCGTGCAAAATTGTGTAATTAATTTTACATTTAATTTTTTAATCGCTTGTCAATCTTGCTGGCCAAGTAAGTAAGGATTTACTAATTGCCGCATTATGGTGTTATTATATATCCAATGATCTTTTATAATCAATTTCATACAATATTTACAGATTGCAATATTATTAATGTGTGTAAATGTTATATTTGGCAAGAAATTTATATTTATTTCTATTTTGTATACTATTTAAAATAGCAACTTTGTTGTAAATTTTACAGCAGTCTGCTATCATATTTCAAATAGCACTTTGCTGTAAATTTAATATCAGTCTGCTAGCAGCCGCGATGCGAGCAATTTTTCTGTATAATACAAACTATTTATTTTGCAGTGCACACGTTTTTTGTTTTCAAGTTTTCAAATTAAGCAACTAGACTTTCATTAATTATAGCAAAATTATGCTACAAACGCAAACTGCATGAAATCTTTATTTTTTAGTTGGGTGACAGGTTGAAAAATAATACTAATTTGAGACAAATTCAGACCATTAAGCTTATATTAAGCAATAATAAATTGAAAAGATTCAAATGATGTTAATTTTAATGTTTTACAATGAGTAATTATGTGTAGAATAAATTAATTTAATTAAGGTGATGTGAAAGTTAATTTTATGACAGGCGTTTATCTAGGCGTTTATCTTATCTAGGCGTTTTGTAAAATATATGTTAAATAATACTAATTGTTCACGAATTTATGCATGTATTAAAAAGTAAAAAGGTTAAGTGTTGATGATTTCTTTTTTCACAATTATTAATGAAAATTTATAAATATTATTTAATAAAAGAAAAGTACAAACTATACTATATTCACAACTTCCCTGTAATTGTTTCTTTCCTATATTATACTTTAGTGAAATTTTCTTCATACAACATTACTACGACATCGAATCCGTTTTGGAAATCAATGGATATTTTTGATAATTGGAAGGATTTTTTTCAAAAACAGTCATATAACTTTTGACTAATGAATTTCTCTAAAATAAAATTGAATAAGACTGAAGAGTTATCATATTCCTTTGAAAAATTATTGATATTAATGCAAATGTTAGACAACAGGTTTACCTAATTTGATATTTCTGGAGAATTTGGTTATACCAACATACTGCATTGTTCAATTTTTACTTTATAATAAAGGTAAACAATTCTGAAACAATATTTTTGCTTCACTAGAAGTAATTTTATGATTTAATGTTTAAGCCACTCATTCATATTATTATGTCTTTCTTTTGGCGGCAACAATGCCATTAATTGTTTGATAAATTACTTTTTCTAATATCTTTTCTTTATACTTTTACTACTATTCATTCTCCTCAGTTTTACCTAGCTTTTCCTATATATTGTAAAAACAAGGGTGTCCGAATATCTCTTCGAATTAGATGTTGAACAACCCTAAATATTTTATGTGACGGAACAATTTTTTTCAAGTTAACACCAAATCATGGTTCCTTATAAAATTTAAACAGTGTATGAAAGCCATATAGTGCGGTTATTTCACCCATATAGTGCGTGGGAGAATCACGGCGACATTGTCGCAGAACGTTAAAGAGTTCTTGCAGAAAGAATTTTCCTTTAGGAAATAAAATATTTTGGTTTTCTTCTTAACAGAAATTTTTTAAATTTTTTTTCTCAAAAATTATATTTAAAAGAGGCTTTTTTCGCGCATCGTAGGGAAAAGAAATGTTCGTGATTTTTATATTTGAGGAGAATGAAAAATAATGAAGTAAATAAATTTTGCTTTCCTTTTCTACCGAGATTTTCACATTTTTTTCCCCCAGAATGATTATATACGTGCATTATATAACAAAACTTATACTTAATTTTTTCAAAAAAATCCTTTCATGTGCACCGGAGGGAAAAGAAATGTTCGTGATTTTTATATTTGAGGAGAATGAAAAATAATGAAGTAAATAAATTTTGCTTTCCTTTTCTACCGAGATTTTCACATTTTTTTCCCCCAGAATGATTATATACGTGCATTATATAACAAAACTTATACTTAATTTTTTCAAAAAAATCCTTTCATGTGCACCGGAGGGAAAAGAAATGTTCGTGATTTTTATATTTGAGGAGAATGAAAAATAATGAAGTAAATAAATTTTGCTTTCCTTTTCTACCGAGATTTTCACATTTTTTTCCCCCAGAATGATTATATACGTGCATTATATAACAAAACTTATACTTAATTTTTTCAAAAAAATCCTTTCATGTGCACCGGAGGGAAAAGAAGTGTTCGTGATTTTTATATTTGAGGAGAATGAAAAATAATGAAGTAAATAAATTTTGCTTTCCTTTTCTACCGAGATTTTCACATTTTTTTCCCCCAGAATGATTATATACGTGCATTATATAACAAAACTTATACTTAATTTTTTCAAAAAAATCCTTTCATGTGCACCGGAGGGAAAAGAAATGTTCGTGATTTTTATATTTGAGGAGAATGAAAAATAATGAAGTAAATGAATTTTGCTTTCCTTTTCTACCGAGATTTTCACATTTTTTTCCCCCAGAATGATTATATACGTGCATTATATAACAAAACTTATACTTAATTTTTTCAAAAAAATCCTTTCATGTGCACCGGAGGGAAAGGAAATGTTCGTGATTTTTATATTTGAGGAGAATGAAAAATAATGAAGCAAATAAATTTTGCTTTCCTTTTCTACCGAGATTTTCACATTTTTTTCCCCCAGAATGATTAGATACGTGCATTATATAACAAAACTTATACTTAATTTTTTCAAAAAAATCCTTTCATGTGCACCGGAGGGAAAAGAAATGTTCGTGATTTTTATATTTGAGGAGAATGAAAAATAATGAAGTAAATAAATTTTGCTTTCCTTTTCTACCGAGATTTTCAAATTTTTTTCCCCCAGAATGATTAGATACGTGCATTATATAACAAAACTTATACTTAATTTTTTCAAAAAAATCCTTTCATGTGCACCGGAGGGAAAAGAAATGTTCGTGATTTTTATATTTGAGGAGAATGAAAAATAATGAAGTAAATAAATTTTGCTTTCCTTTTCTACCGAGATTTTCACATTTTTTTCCCCAAGAATGATTATATACGTGCATTATATAACAAAACTTATACTTAATTTTTTCAAAAAAATCCTTTCATGTGCACCGGAGGGAAAAGAAATGTTCGTGATTTTTATATTTGAGGAGAATGAAAAATAATGAAGTAAATAAATTTTGCTTTCCTTTTCTACCGAGATTTTCACATTTTTTTCCCCCAGAATGATTATATACGTGCATTATATAACAAAACTTATACTTAATTTTTTCAAAAAAATCCTTTCATGTGCACCGGAGGGAAAAGAAATGTTCGTGATTTTTATATTTGAGGAGAATGAAAAATAATGAAGTAAATAAATTTTGCTTTCCTTTTCTACCGAGATTTTCACATTTTTTTCCCCCAGAATGATTATATACGTGCATTATATAACAAAACTTATACTTAATTTTTTCAAAAAAATCCTTTCATGTGCACCGGAGGGAAAAGAAGTGTTCGTGATTTTTATATTTGAGGAGAATGAAAAATAATGAAGTAAATAAATTTTGCTTTCCTTTTCTACCGAGATTTTCACATTTTTTTCCCCCAGAATGATTATATACGTGCATTATATAACAAAACTTATACTTAATTTTTTCAAAAAAATCCTTTCATGTGCACCGGAGGGAAAAGAAATGTTCGTGATTTTTATATTTGAGGAGAATGAAAAATAATGAAGTAAATAAATTTTGCTTTCCTTTTCTACCGAGATTTTCACATTTTTTTCCCCCAGAATGATTATATACGTGCATTATATAACAAAACTTATACTTAATTTTTTCAAAAAAATCCTTTCATGTGCACCGGAGGGAAAAGAAATGTTCGTGATTTTTATATTTGAGGAGAATGAAAAATAATGAAGTAAATAAATTTTGCCTTCCTTTTCTACCGAGATTTTCACATTTTTTTCCCCCAGAATGATTATATACGTGCATTATATAACAAAACTTATACTTAATTTTTTCAAAAAAATCCTTTCATGTGCACCGGAGGGAAAAGAAATGTTCGTGATTTTTATATTTGAGGAGAATGAAAAATAATGAAGTAAATAAATTTTGCTTTCCTTTTCTACCGAGATTTTCACATTTTTTTACCCCCAGAATGATTATATACGTGCATTATATAACAAAACTTATACTTAATTTTTTCAAAAAAATCCTTTCATGTGCACCGGAGGGAAAAGAAGTGTTCGTGATTTTTATATTTGAGGAGAATGAAAAATAATGAAGTAAATAAATTTTGCTTTCCTTTTCTACCGAGATTTTCACATTTTTTTCCCCCAGAATGATTATATACGTGCATTATATAACAAAACTTATACTTAATTTTTTCAAAAAAATCCTTTCATGTGCACCGGAGGGAAAAGAAATGTTCGTGATTTTTATATTTGAGGAGAATGAAAAATAATGAAGTAAATAAATTTTGCTTTCCTTTTCTACCGAGATTTTCACATTTTTTTCCCCCAGAATGATTATGTACGTGCATTATATAACAAAACTTATACTTAATTTTTTCAAAAAAATCCTTTCATGTGCACCGGAGGGAAAAGAAATGTTCGTGATTTTTATATTTGAGGAGAATGAAAAATAATGAAGCAAATAAATTTTGCTTTCCTTTTCTACCGAGATTTTCACATTTTTTTCCCCCAGAATGATTATATACGTGCATTATATAACAAAACTTATACTTAATTTTTTCAAAAAAATCCTTTCATGTGCACCGGAGGGAAAAGAAATGTTCGTGATTTTTATATTTGAGGAGAATGAAAAATAATGAAGTTAATAAATTTTGCTTTCCTTTTCTACCGAGATTTTCACATTTTTTTCCCCCAGAATGATTATATACGTGCATTATATAACAAAACTTATACTTAATTTTTTCAAAAAAATCCTTTCATGTGCACCGGAGGGAAAAAAATTTTCATGATTTTTCGATTGCGACAGTATGAGAAATTCGAATCGCGCATATGAATATTTAATTTTTAAAGCAATGATTCTATGTCTCCTTTGTGGGGTAGTGGGTATTTATTTAAATCCCATATTTTTATATATCACATTTATTATAAAACCCATATTTTTATTATAACAACCGAATCTCGAAACGAATTACTCATTTAGTACTCACGTTTTGAAGATTCCGATTCGCGTGATTTCGCCACCGATCTTTTTTTCGGTTGTTACTATTACAGATTTCACGATTTGAATTTTTTTTCTTTTTTTCTTGTTTTTTTTTTTTTTTTGATGTGATGATGATTTACGAAATGCAAAATGGAAATAGTTAGTGTGTTTTCCTCTTACAAAATATGAAAATATCGTCCATTTTGATAAAATAAAAAATATCACATATTCATTTAATATGTATATATATATACTTCAATATATATATATATATATATATATATATATATATATATATATATATATATATATATATATATATATATATATATATATATATATTTATATATATATATATATATTAACATGATATTAAGATATTAAGAAATGTTTATAGACTAAAATGTCTCTTTCTAATGTGTTAGAAATCGAAAGCAATAATAAGAAATTATATATATATATATATATAAGAAAGAATTATATTATATGTATAAGAAATAATATATATATATATATATATAAAATATTATATATATATAATATTTTATCCAATGTTTTTTTTTCTAATAAACACAACGTTTCTGCTACTTTAAATTAGTAACATGTATATTTGTTATTATTAAAAGTATTTTGCAGAAAGATATTAGTGCTAGAAAGGTTTGTCGCAGAAAGCCCAAAAAATTCTGCCACAGGTATTTCACCTAATTTGTAACTTTCAAAATTTACACACGAAATAGACAAAGGTTGTTGATAACGAAGGAATTTCCTTCATTATTAATTAAAAACTTGTTAAAAATTTATCTGTTTGATTTAATGTTAAAAAACATTTCCATCTCCCCTGCCAATTAAACGAAAAGATAAAACTCTATGCTATCTCGATTTTAGATCTAGCAGCAATTAAACAATACTAATATAAAAAAAGTCTTTATTCTCTATAGAACTGAGTACTTTAACAAAAATAACATAGACATGTTTGTTATTATTTCTTTTTATCCATCCGGCAGCAATATTTTTCATCTTCCGAGAGATAATTGAATAAAGGCTTATGTTCCCTGTTAAAAAAAATAAGAATAATGGAGAGGTTTCATTTTCTTTTTAAACTTGAAAACTAAAAAGGTTTTTATATTTTGATGAAATAATGTTTTATTCATTCAAAAAGCATGTCTCCTGTGCTTTAAAATACTGTTAAATGAAATTCAGTTTTCACATCTTTGATTAAAAAAACAAACCTGTTATCTTCATTTTTTTGTTTTGGAAAATTTTCTTTAACTAAGATTGATTAGACAATTTTTTTTTAGTTGATTGATTTAAAACAAATTATTATATTAAATACTAAATTATTTATACATATTTAGACTGTGCTTGAGTCAGAAATAATCCTTCTTAATATCGTAATTGTTTCATTAAGTTTTTAATTCTGTTTTCATTTTTATGTTTGTGTAAAGCATTTTGACATCTCGTGCCTTGTTTGCGATTAACAAAAGATACTATAAATGGCAAAAAATACTTAATGGCACATCCAAAAACTTTTTTGCGCAAAAAGAAATGATTTTTTTTTTGCTAAAAATAAATTTTTTGTTACAATAATTTGCACTTAACTATTTGAAATTACAATTTCTTCACTTTTGTATTAAACACTCTAAAATATCAGCTATTGACATATTTGTGATATAATTTATTTATCAAAGTAACAATTCTTTTTTCAACAATTCTTTTTTTCTGAAATTTAATTCATATTCTTCATTCTTGTATTTCGTTTTATCTTATATTCATATATATATATATATATATATATATATATATATATATATATATATATATATATATATATATATATATATATATATATATATATATATATATATATATATATATATATATATATATAAAATTACACTTGTATACAAGACTCTTTTTTTATCTATATGTTTATAACCTTTAAAATATTTTAGTCAAATTATATTTTGTATTTCAGAAAATTGGAAAAAAAATCGACCAATATAAATTTGCACCAATGGAAATCAATTCAAATTCTTTAAATCTCAATTTTTTTCTTAATTTAATAGTGCACGCTTGATGTCTCAGGAACTAATCGCCCGATTAATATCCTAATTTCTGATTTTTAGCATAAGAGCGGAATGCATTAGACGTGTGTTTTGAGAACTTGTTTATCATATGATAGGAAAATTTGACGCGTATTGAGAGTCTCTGTTCAAACGTTTAATGGTAGAAACTCTTTCAACAAATTTCTTCTTAGCCCCACTTACACATTTATTTTAGGAATTCGTGCTATTAGCAGAAAATAAAAACTGTCACCAGGGAGTCAGTCACATAGTCAATTTAAGGCATTGGAAAACATTTCAAACAAATATAATGTCTAGAAAATGTGACTTGGATCTTTCCAGTACGAAGCCTTTGAAAAATAACTACATCGGCAGAAAGGAATCACTGAGTTTCTCTGTTTCTTGCTGTTATTGGCAAACTTTTGCCAAATGTTAAGGATTGTGTGCATCCCGATGTCTCCGTTCTTCCAAATCTGCAATGATATCGTGAGAATCTAAGTAAGGTAACTAGGTTTGTGTACTATTCAAAGGTCAAGTATGAAAATTGTCGACGAGAGACCAATTTCCTAGATATAGTGTCATGCTATGAGCTAGAATAATTGTCTGGGCGTCCCACTACGTACTGCGAGTATAACTATTCGAAACGATAATGTTCGCATTCCTGATGTTATTGTCGGTAATAAATTTATGTTCGCAATATGTCATAGAGTTCTATCATAAAATCGAGGGCATCCAACTCCTCATATAGCCAGCACATTCTCAAGTCTCATTGAAAAGGTTTGAAAAGGAAGCTCTACAATGTCTCCCAAAAAACAAGAACGCACTTATTCATAAAGTGACAAAGGAATGTTATAAAGCAAATGTTATATAATGTAGTGCAATGATACGGCTTCAACGATAACCCAAATTGACGTCAGAATACTTGAGGATGGTTATTGTAGTTTTTTTCTTTTTTTTTTTTTCTTTTTTCTTTTTTACTTATTCAACCCAAAATATCATTTTGTCTATTTAATTATGTCACTTTAATATGTTTAAAAATTTCCTTAATTTCTGAGAATGATAAATTTATATTTATTTTATAACCATCGTTAAGCAGCCGACCCAATTTTGGGTTTACGACAACTAGTGTTCAACTCCGTAGCCTTGTAATTTTGAACAAAATCCGGAAGACAAGGGAACTCCTGGATCAGTTATTGGAAGAAAATTGCCTTCGTGAGGGACTTTTTGATGGAACTAACCCGCATTTGCGTTACATGGAGAGGAAATACACGAAAGCCTTTCACTGTTAGTCTGACAGCAAGAGGGTTCTAGCCCATAATCCGTCTACCACTGAGGATATTTTACGTCAGCACCATGGTCAATATGAGCCGGGGGCAAAATTCGTATCGAACAGCCATCGCTGGGATTCGAATTCGGTTCATCTAATTGGGAGGACATGCCTTATCCTTCTGGCATTACTTTAATTTCCTTGGCATCTAATTATATTAACTTTTTAGTTAGTTAAAGTGTTTTTATAATCGCCTAGTCAATTTAAATCCAATTGAATTAGAATTTTTACAGAAAATATTTTTAACAGTTATAGTTCCCTTTACTTTTAGTATACAATACTTTTTAATCAATAAGTTGTCATGCTTAAATAATGTTTTCATGAAACCCTTCGTGCCACCGATAATATATTTGTTGTTTTTTAACGCTTGTTTATTTAACACATTATTTTGTCTATTTAATTTAAGCAATCGTAACATGTTAATTAGTGTGAAAACAAACGTTTCCTTTCTGTAGCCAATTAATGTAATTAAGGGAGAAACAATGGTTTTGTAATTATTTTTAAAAACGTTTCAAAACTAATTTATATAATAATAAATAGAAATTTCCCCAAAAATGAATTGTTAAAAACAAACTATTATCTTATAACAGATATGTTTCTTCTTAAATTATGTATTAAAAGCTATAATTATAAGAACAGAACACCTCCTACACCAGTTATAGTAAGTTTTATCTTCTGAATCTTCCACTATTCCTAATATCTTAAGTTTGCCACTAAAGTGTCATTTATGCAAATGTCTTATTATTAATACAAGCTTAACGAGTCTTGTCTAGCATCCCTAAAACCTTCATTTCTATTTCCTAGGTTGTATGAGATTGCAATTCTTTAATCTCTTCCACATTATATGCAAATATTATGCTTCATTTAACAATAATGATTTTACGTGAACACTTGGATGTTTTCAGCTTTACTTCATTTAACGCTACATGCATTTTTTGTATGTATTTTAATTAAAACGCTTGAGAATTAAAATAAGCGCATCTAATTGTCCATTATTTTGAAAAATTCTTTATTAATAATTATAATATAAAAAAATATTTATGGTCGCATGATATAAATTTCAGATCTCAACTTCTCTAAATAATGCCTAAAATACATAAATGTTTATTTAAATTAAAGTGAAGCAAGCAATTATAATTAATTTAAAAACGCAATACTAATTAGTGTGTATCTGTAAAGAAAAAAATAATTTATTGCAAAGCTGAAATATTGTATTTCGTCACTGATTTTGGGCATAACTCGTGTTCCAGAAAGTGGACAAAGGTGAAATTTCAAAGCACTCCTATGAGTATTGCTCTTTTTTTTAAAAAAAATAATTAATGAATTCAAATGGATTTGAAATGTATAGCGTTTATTTGCATAAATCACTTAGATGGTACATTTTTTAAAAAACTTCTATTTCAATACTCTAAAAGTCTCAAAATTTGATAAATGGTTCTTTTCATAAAAGTTTCCAAAGATTTCTGATTTTTTATAAATATAAACTAACATTTAACGACCTTTTTTTCAATACAAAATTTTTATTCACATGCATCCTTTCATACATAATCACATTAGATGGATTCACACAGCCTTTACATTATTTTTTATTTCGATAAATTTGTATTGTTGCTTAATAAAAAAAAATTTAATGGATTTAAAGAAAAATTTCTGAAATTTTGGCAATATTATGTAAAATAATTTGCAATTCAAGTGTTTGTTCTAGTTCGTAAATTATTCTACAGAAATTGCTTATTTAGGAAATTAAGTTTAAAAAATATATATATATTTTTAATAAGACTTGTTTCGGCGAATCTAATAATAAATATATATTTTTTAAATATAATCACATTTTTCTTATTATGATTTACCACTCAAATACTACGTTATATCGATATTTAGAGTTGTAATAAAATCATATTTTCATAAATGTAATCCTTGTCTCACCGTACCTCAACTTTGAGACCAAATTGACGTAAATCTGTTGAAAACCAATTCAGGCATACGATTTAATCAAACAGAAAAATATGAATTGTTTTAGTAAAATCATAGTTGACGGTAAGGTCTTGGCGTAATATTAAAAACTGAAGCTGATATTAAAATAACGCGATGCTCAAGTCGTAACGCGAACCGTTTCAAAACTGACGCCTTATTAATGTCATATTTGCGCTAAATTAACAAATGTTCCTGCGACAATGTTCCATTGAGAAATGTTCCTTTGATAAACGTTCCTGCGATGTTATTTTGAAATTTTAGTGTCACATTGTTTAAATCAAACTAATATATTACAAAAAAAGGAAATGCATTGAAAAAAATATTTACTGATGTCGTACAATAAAACAAAGTTGTGAATACAAAACTCTGCTTCAGCAATTCATTAAATCAAAACATAATAATTAAAAAATATATTATAATGATGACAAAGTTATGGAAAAAGAAAGACAAAAAATCACACGCAAATTTTAATGAGTTTCACATACAAGTTTCGAAAGTCTTAAATTTGGGGTCACTTTAACTAATATGTTACAAAAATGAAAATGTATTGAAAAAAATATTTACTGATGTTGTACAATAAAACAAAGTCTTAAATACAAAAAAATCTGTTTCAGCAGTTTATAAAATCAAAACATAATGATTAAAAATATATATTAATGATGAGAAAGTTATAGAAAAAGATCATACACCCACTTTGTCGATGCAACATCCGATTGTTTGAAAACAAGTATAGCTTGACCGGAATAACTAAAACGAATACGGTTGACAGATAAATTAGCAGAGTTGTAATCCAATTTGGGTATTGGCGTCTCCAAATTGGTATAGTAAGCTAGTAGTCGATGAACGCGTGACCGTTTTCTTCTAATTTAAAAACATCTGAGATCCGTTACGGATCTGATTAAATAGGTATATTTGAGTTTAAAAAGCTTATATAGATGCTATTTCATTTTGGGTAGCATAGTAAAATGGGTCTCAATTTTTACTGCGTACGTAATCCCTATAGATTCAACAAAATATTTTAAACGTTAAAATGAATAAATTAAATTTCAGATACAGTTCATCTGAATTTTGAATTCTAACGCATCTAAAAATTTAATTTTTCTATTTCTGAAATTTTAGTTATTCCACTAAAATTGACCGCAATAAATAAATGGATCATTTATGGTTATTTACGTGTAATCATTCGGGAGGTTATTTGAGAAAGTAAAATAAGATACATGAGGTTCATTTATAAAAGAATCTACTCGAGAGTATCATGGGATTTATCAGAAGATAAAATATACTGCTGATCGGAAACACTGGATGTTAAGGGATTAATTCTGCGCGAGGATTTCTTTTGAAACTTCTTGCTTTCTGAGGTTCTTGTGTCTTAGTATTTTAGTTTTTTGTTTGTCTATATCGTGTTCTATTGAATTAAATTATACGAAAAGAATAATAGCCTCAAAATAAGGTTTTTAATTGAAAACTCTGACAGACATTTCCTTATGTTTTTTTTTTTTTTTTTTTTTTTTTTGCCATGTGAATTCTGTTTTATTCATATATCAGAAAACTGTGCAGCTTTAAAAATCATGTAATATTTTCTTTGTAGGATATTTTCACGATTGTCGATTATCTAATAGTTTTGAATTATTACATTTATCCATGAAAATTATTGGTTTTATAATAAAAGAGAACGTTTTATGCTGCTATTATAAGAGGTTTAAAAAATCACACTCTCTTCGCTTTTCAAAATTAAAACATTCACAACACAAATTCCCGAAGAAAATAATTCTGTTTTTTTAATTGGAAAACTAAATTGGTGAATTTTCTTTCCAATATTCTTTTTATAAACTTTACTTTTAAGCTTTTCTTATTATTTCTTTTAATTGGAAAGCTAAAGCGATGAGATTTTAAATATTCTTTATAAACTTTTATTCCCAGTTTGTTTGTTTGTTTTTTTTCTTCATTATTTTTAGTAAGCTAAAGTGAACCACAATCATTAAAAATTACTTTTATTTTCAACCTCTTATTATTACCTCTTTCAAAACATAACATAATTTTGTAGGTATGTAAGCTTTGAACAGACTTCCTTGTGGTGTGATCTTTTCGGTAATAAAAAGATATTGTTGTGAAAATATTTGATACTACATCCCTGTTATGTCCCTTTAACCTTTCAGAAGTCTCAGAATAATTTTTTTTAAAAATATACATTTTTGCATTTCGGATTGTTAATAAAGAAGTATATGGATTTTAAGAAATGCATGTTAACAAAGTTTTAAATCACGTATTTATATATTCAAACGTGAAAAATCATCTCTTTTACCTCTACGCATATTTCTCGCATTATTGAAAGATAATTGAAAGGTACTGTGTTTTTTAAATTTTATTTCTTTAATTTTAACGTAACGTAAGGAACGTAACGTAAGGAACGTAACGAACTTAAGTAACGTAAGGAAGAGGAACTCTTTTGAACAATTAAATTTTATACTTAAACCAATAATACCGTTTAAATATAAGCGCGTAATTTCACATCTTAGCAACAAATTTACATCTTAGCAACAAGTTTACATCTTAGCAACAGTCATTTCTTAAATGCTGCAATCAAAGCAAGATAATAAAGATAAGCAGGACAAAAACTCTAATCAAGATAAATTTATGGAAATAGATTTGTAAGCTTACAGTTTACCTTTATTGTTTTAATCCTCCTTAACTGAAAGCTGCAGTTCATAATTATTTTACTCATTTTAATAAAATACTTCATTAATTGAGTTGTTCTTGATAGAATTACAGGGTGATAAAAATCTGGTAAATTTATCGTACTGTAATGACATTTTTGGTAGAAAAAAAAATTGTGGTTAATAAAACTAATGTAAATGTTATTTAATTAATTCATTTCGTAATTTTTCCATTCATATGATAATGATTTATGTGAAATTCTGGTTTTCAAAATTACATTTCTTATTAAAACACATTTAATCGAATAATCGGTTCTTAAGCCATGCTCTAAGGAATCATGTTAAAATTACCAAATTTTACATTATTTATTTAACTTATTATAAAACCGTATTTTATTGTTACTTTTACCAAAATCATTACAAAAGCGCTTCGATTACCGAACTTCTTGGTGTTCTCATAGAGTTAAAACTTTAATTAATTGTATTAATTAATTAATTAATTAGAGTCAAACTTTAATTAATTGTATTAACTTTAATTAATTAAAGCATCATATTGTAATTAATTATGAAATACGTGTGTATGAATTAGGTAAATGGGATGTGATATTGACTTTATTTTAGTACAATTTTGTCCCAAAAGTATTTACTAGTTATCGAAGGAAAATTTAAATACCCTGTTAGGAAATAATTTCAATCAAATACATCTGTGTAAACGCGAGGAGTTGCTTTAATTAAATGATTTAAGTATAATTTAAGTGATTTATAATTTCAGTTTTTTCATATAGAAAACAATTTTAAACGTATATATTTATTATAATTATGTCATTTAATTATGCAATATAATTTTCAAAATTCAGTTTTCTATAAAAACTGTATTTTAGTATAAGTCCAATCATTTGTTAAAAAAGTGCTCCTGCCCACATAAAAGTAATCGGGCACCTTTGAACAAAAGCTTTTTTTAATTCTTTATAAAAAAAATTTTTTATTCATTTAAGAAAAACTCAGTTTTAGTTCAATGAGTTAAAGAAATGTATAAATGTATAAGTATTTTCATTTACCTGTTTAAATCATATTTTATAAATACTAAATATATTCATATTTAATAAATATTAAATATGATTTATAAGTAATAAATATTAAATATGAGAAATTTGGATTTTTCTAAAGTGCCCTTCAATGCCCTATATGAGTTCTCATAAAATAATTACAGGCTATTGCGTAAACTATTGCAAAACTAATTATTTAAAACGAAGGAACAAAACTATTATAAAATAATTTAATGTGTATAAATTAATTAAATGCAGCTCTACCATAATAATTATAAATCTAGAACAACTGTATACTACAATTAAATTTAAATTAAATGCAGAATTAAACAGAGCTAAAGGATGACTTATAATCTTATATCATGTAATATTTTAAATCTCCACTTTATTGCAAAAAATAAACTAACAAATATTAAAATATCTTCAATACAAAGAAATAGAAGTAGATTTGAACAATATATTATTAAAATATGCATTATAAACAATTTGAATCTGGAGCAATGGTCGGCAAACTATGACGTCACCTAGTGATTTTGGATAAGGTATATTGGATTATCACATCTGTTTAATGTTTTACTTTCTGTAATCTAAGAAAATGCGTAATCTAAAAGTGAAGAAATGTGGCCCACCAGTTAAAAGTTATTTTATAAAAAGGTCAAAATGCCGTTACTTGAAAAAAAAATGTTACCGACAGCTGTAAGGAGTATAATATGATGGTATTTTTAAAGTATTGAAATAAAATAAAACACTAATTAATGCAAACTTTTTTACATAACTCTTCTAGTATGTTCGTTAATATCATAATGAATTTGTTAGGTTATTCAACACCAAAAAGGTTCCAAATATTTGTCAATAAATTTTTTAAGCGTCTATTAATATGATTAATGCTAATGACCGAATGAAAACTACTTGGGACTTTTAAAAAAATCGCTTGCTTTAAAAAATAAGAAAAGTGATTAAAAAACTCATTATTTCTTAATAATTATTCTTTCAACAATAGCTACAAGAATTTAGTTGCATGTCTTAGATCACTAATTAAGTTCCAACAAAATCTTTAAAAAATAAAACACTTGGGTTTTGACAATAATTGAAATACGCATGTTGATGTGATTCCAGAGTAGACGGTCTATTAGAAATTATAATTTTATAGAAGTTTTTATTTTATTTTAACCGTCGTTATACAGCCGACCTAAATACGACTACTAATGTTGAACTCCGTAGCCTTGTAATTTTGAACCCAATCCAGAAGACAAGGAAACTCTTAAGTCAATTGGGAGAAATTTTTCTTCATAGATGACTTCTTAACGGAACTAAACCGCATTTGCATTACATGGAGAGGAAAACTACGTAAACTTCCCATGGTTAACCTGACGGCAAAAGGACTCTAGCCCATACTCTTTCTACCACTGAGGATATTTTACGTCAGCACTGTGGTCAGCGCGAGCAGGATGCGTTATACAGGTTTCATTATGAGAAAAATTATTTTTATCTATTGACATTGGTAATACGATAATTGAGGCATAAATGCATATAGGGTGTTCTATAAGGACCGCACTTAATATTATGTAATTTTAGCAGCTTTATCGACAATGACAAAGTATATATTTATTGGGGGGGGCAACAAATTAATATTTAAGAGAGAGAAAAAACAAAAACACTTTCAAAATCTGAAAAATCATAGTTCAAGAAGGCATCTGCAATAAACAAGATGACAGGTTAAATTGCGAGAGGAAACAGAGGGAATTCGAAAGACGACTGTTAGATAAGCCTTCAAATAAGAACGTTTGGTGTTCATTACATCTGCCACCCTCGAAAAAATTGATCACATTTCGTTTTTGTTTCTTTTTCGGTTACATAGTAATTTGCGATCCCCAATGCCCATATTTGTTTGTTGTTGCTTCGGAATTTTAAAGCACATTTTAAGGGTAAACTCAATGGAACGGGGGACAAATATTTTTTCAATTAATAAGTTCAATGTGTCACAAAACTGCAAATTCGTTTCGCATTTTTCACACACTGATGAATACTGCTTAGTGCTTTAATAAGTTTTTTAATGATTATTTATATTTTTTAGTTTTAATTTTTGTTAAAAATTGAAACTGAATTAAATGCAAGTAATTATAAATTCAATTGTAGGACAATAGTTCGATAACTTGCGTCAATTTATATTTAAAGTAGCGAACAGAATTACTTTCCAATACCGTGTGCTTTTTAATACAATTTAATTTATTTATCAAAATAAAAAAATTAAATTACTAATCATAAAAGTCATATAAATTATAAAATCCTACAATAAACATATAAAAATATGCATGTCTTTGGATTAGTCTAATATATATTACATTAGAAAACGTGACAATTGAAATGAAATAAAATACTTAATGTCGAATAAAATATTCACTTTTATGTAAGAAGCCTGGAGAGGCGAAAAAAGCAATGTTACTTGATTTAGCAGTCTTAGGAAAAAGTTACCTTTTTTAAACTACAGCTATTTTTCGATTAGCAAATGCATTAGACTTGAAATTATTTCCTTCTCTCTTTCCATGCTTAATACAACACGGTCGTCTCTTTTAAATTAATTTCCCGTGGGTATTATTCTTTTCAAATCGGATTTGCTTCATTTCAATTAGAAAAAATAAGTTACAATTGTGACGACTATTCATAAAACCGTTTCAAAAAGATATTTATTTTAATATCATCATTTTGGTAACACGGAATTATCACAAAGTACTATTTAATAATATCTGTAAGATAGTTTAAAAACCTCTCAGTAAGAAAAAAGATCATATTTATTGCGCTTCTTTATACAAATTTTTATTGTAATATTTAAACTTATTAATGTGGTAAATTACATTAAGGTGGTAAGTTAATAATTAATTATAAATGTATTAACAATAATACTTAGTTACAGCAACCCTTAAATATAGTTATAGGCGATACAAATAAAAGACTACTTATACTAAAAGAATAGGGATAAATAATACTAATGGCAAAAATAAATTTATTTATTGTTTGTAGTCGTGCAATTTACTCAAAACTGACTTTAAAGTCGTAACAAAGCGATAGATATTTTAATAGATTTGCAAAAAAGCTTACTAATCATCACTTTGAACGCATCCAATATTTATTTAAACGTTTATCTTCTTTTTGGAGAATACAATTTGAATGTGTGTGTTCTTTAATAATATTCTTTTTATTTTTATAAAAAAAGGTCTTCCATAATTTTGAAAAAAAAAACGGTTTTAGTCCACATTATAACCATGACTTGGACTTAGTGTTGAAAAGTCGTAAAATTGATAGTTTAATCAATAATAACATATTAAAAGCAAATAAAATCTAAACAGGACTAATTTTAAACTAAAAATAAAGGCTTGAATAAGTAATCTTATAAATTAAAAATGTTATTTTAAATCATTTTCGCCATGCTTCAATATTTTGTGTGAAATATTTTTTTTTTCATTCATGAAATAAATATTACGCAAGAAATTTTTTTAAGTATTTTTTTAAGATTATTATGTTTTAAATAATTTCAATTCAAACCTTTTAGAATAACATTTTTAAAGAAACTTTTTTGAATATAAAACGCATGTAGTATAAGATGTGAATGAGCGAAGAATTTAATATAAACCAAGTATCCCCTATCTCTCTCCTTTTTATATTTCTTTTATTCGAAAATAGTAAAATATTGTGAAATAGTATTAAAATATGAAAAGCAGTTTGTAAAACAAAATATAACAATTCAAGTTATTAAAGATTTTTATTGTTACTACGAAGATTAAAAGATACTATAGTTACTATGATTCCATTTACATGTGAATGATACAACTCAGTTCGTGAATAGCAAACTAATTTTTTGAAGAAAAAAAAATCTTTAAAAGGCAAAAGTGCTTGACAAACGGAATAAAAATTTCCAATATATTTTCTAAACTACTTTTTGAATTCGAGTGTAAAGAGATTGAAGTGCAGTACATAAAATTGATTTGGAAAGATGGAGCAGAAAAATCGATTGCTCCAAACAATTTTATTTCAATTCCACCATCTATGAATTACTGTTAGGCAATATGATTCTTCCCTTCATTAAAAAATGCAAAAAAGAAGCTGTAAGATTAGTTACGAACACCAATTTGCATTTTTTTAAATAACTGTTAAGTTTTAAACTTTATAATTTGTTCTATTATAATATTATAATTTGTCCCATTCACGCAAAATAGAAGCTCTTCTTCTCTCAGAGAGAAATCTCAAACTTCTGTGTTGCTTAGCATTAACTTAAGACTCTGTAATCCCACAAACACAGTAGTCTAAAAGATTTAGATCCGGTTGAAGAAGGGAGCCAAAATTTCAATTTTTTTTCCACCTTATCGAATAATTATTTCTTAGTCCATTGCGAAGCGAGATAAAAAAAAAGTTCAAAGTGAAACCAAAATTATAAAATTGTAGGAATTTAAATTGTGCAGTATTTACCGATGCTACTGAAAGAGTAAAAACAATATTACAAAATAAAATTAATAACTTTGGACATCACTCTACCCTATACTTACCCCCTATCCCCCTATATTTACCCCTATATTTTGGGGGTCAGGAATCCGAATCCGTCGGAAAAAAAGTATATTTATTCAGACAAGGCACGTTTTTGTATCTGATTTCGAAACTTAAAATATCGTCAACATCAATTAATTAGTATATTTGAGGTGACCCCCTCGAACCATTAAGATTAAACATGAAGCCGTTTTCTATTTTGCGCACTGTACATTAAATTAATTTAAATGAAAAAAAAACTCTGAGTTAGCTTTCAATCTTTTAGCTATGCTATGAACACTTAACAACTTATGATATAGTTTTGTTTAATCAGAATTAGTAAATATTTTTAGACATTAAAAATTGGAATATAAACCAATATAAATATAGACTCGAAAAATGAAACCAATTGTTTTAAGTTCTTTTTATTTTCTTGAACATTTATTTTTTAAAATAATGTTTATTTTTTAAAATAATGTTAAAATAATGTAATGTGTTATTTTTTAAAATAATGTTAAAATAAATTAATAAGAAAACCTTTCTTAGATGAACCAAAATTTATCAAATCATTTATAGCTGTAAGAGTTTTGATATTATAAGTTATAATTATTAAAGAGAAGAATTACATTATAATTTTAACATGAGTGAAAATAATATCAATTATTTTTCGTTTTTGTAATAATAATATCAATTATTATTACATTTTTTTTTAAACTAACAAGTGATAATTTTTCTGAAAATTTTCTTTTCAAACTGGACAAATATTTAATAAATTATTGCTTTTTTCACGCCCTAATCATTGTTTATTACATTAGTAAAGGAGTTCATCATGATAAGTATTTTGACAATTTCACTAAACATCATAAAAAATTTCAATTACATTTTTAAACAGCTAAATTTAAATCTAAAATATAAAGCTGTATGGCTAAAACAATCAGCTTAGATCTTACTTGAAATATGCTTTTCAAGTTTTGGTATTTGGTTTTGCCTAAAAAATGATACATTAGTGCTGTATCTCTCTTTGGCTCTATTAAAGCTTCAATCAGACATAGTTACCAAATGTGTATAAATTTATTTTTAAGGCAATAAATATGATTTATTCATAAAAAGTTAAAGTAAAAATATATTTTAAAGTATTCATAGTTATGGCTTAGATTCAAGAGTTACAAAAATAGTAAAAGTATTAGCCAGGATTGCATATTTTCATGAAATAAATGAAAAGAAATTTCTATTTTTTGAAAGTAATATTTTTTTTTGAAATAATTCTGTTAAATTTTAAGCACATCTAATGTTTTTTATATAGTAATTTCTTAATTCAAATAGATGTCAAAGAAATTAAATCAAAACTTAGTAAATGAATTATTCCCGAAAATTATATATGATATCATATATGATACGATTTAAAACTGACCTTTAGTATGTAAAATATATTATATTATGAAGTTATATTATATTCATAGACGCAGTTTATTATTATCTCTGCAAAACACGGCTTTTTTGCAACTTTTTTTAAGTATTTTAAACATACGGAAGGATATTTTTTTTAAATTGACTGATTTATCTTACATAAATAAATTTAAAAAATCTATACAGGGTGTTTCATAAATACTGCTTTATAATATCTTTAAAACGAAAAGAAATTATAGCACATTTCATCGCTTTGAAACTAAACCGTAGTAACTCAAAAAAATTGAAAAATGAGATATTTGGGTCATTTTGTGTAAAACAAATCACCCATTTAGAGAAACTACGTGTTATCTTCATAGTTCCATAAAATTAATTTAGAGAGCAGTTAAATCGTTATCGCATTGCCGTGATTAGCATTAGCGCGGAAAGTTTGAAATCGCTTTCCTGAAAAACTTGCTTTATTGAGTTACCACGGTTTAGTTTCAAAGCGACGATTTGTGCTTGCAAGTTAATACTTAAATAAATATATTCATTCTTAAGAAGACATAGTAAAAGCAAAATTAAAATTTTCAACAAAAAGTTTCTTTAACTGATAAATTTTTTAAAAGATGATTTCAATATTTAATTTGAGTTTAAACAATAAAGAGATGGATGGGAGCAACTTTTGCCATACGTTTAAAACTTGAAATAGTTTTTAGTTTGAATTAATAATTTTCATCAGTTTTTCATTTGATCAATTAGAGGTATCTTTGCTTTTTTTAAAATCTTAAATTATTTATTGACAATTTGTTTCTGGTCTGCGCTACTTAATTAGGGGAAATTGGGGTAAAACCGTGTACCTCGATTTTGGCGAAATTGTTTCTGTTTTCTAGCTGACAAACTCTGAATTAACACTTTACTAGTCAAAAAGGGCCTACCATATTGGCGTTTAGTCCTTCACGGTGTCAATGTAGACAAATTTTTTTGACTATAACCACTCTCTAATGTTCTCTAGTTTTTACTTAGTGCTCACTAGAGCTGTACAAATTAGTCTAATAATTTAGTTTACTAAAGAATTTAGACCATCAATAAAAATTTAACCCGCTAAGTAGCACTGTTCTGTTTCGTTTCGATAACAACCTCTACTTGCAGGGTAAAACCGGGTACTTAAGGGTACTACCCGGTTCGGCACCCTACCCCCTCCTTGGTGAGCATCTATGCTGGGTTCATGAAAACTGATAACTGGAGGTAACTGATAACTACAGCGAAGAAAGGAGATAACTGCATCCAAGTCTGAACAGAGGTTTTACTGGCCACAGGAGAAAATTTAATGTGGGTACAATCCTCAAAGCCCAAAAGCTTTATTGCATATATAAAAAATTATAGTTTTTATATAGATATAAAGAATTTCTCTGCCATTTTCTTTTGAAAAAGTATTAATCAACACTACATTTTTTTGCAAGGCATTTCAGTTGTTTGTCATCTGTCTTCAAGAGTATTGTCCCCCTCTTTCCCCTTCTCCCTTGAATACGGAATTCACTACATCACTTGTAAGTTACATGTATAATTTTCTTGAATTGTCTTATGAAATAGAAATGTCTGCTACTTTATTAACTGAAATTCTAGAATTTCTAAATTCCCCATAGAATTTACAAGTGCACCGAGTTTAACCTCACTAGTGGGGAAAACGGGTGGTAAGACTTTTCTAGAAAAAAATCATCTATGAAAAAAGCAGTGCATCTATGACTTTTTGATTTATGTTATATACAATCAAATAATTACTATCTTGGCTAAATCAGACTGCTTGTAGGTCGAGAAATTTCAACAGGTCTTCAAATCTTTGCTACCAGGTGATACCCCACCTTTCCTCACACACACATATATATATAAATATATATGTAATGATAGTTAACTATCAGTCCGAATACGATATGTTCATTGTTTCATTTTTAAAAGTAAGACCAAAATTATTATGCATAAATAGAAAATAATTGGTTTAGAATAAACTTACATTGATATTTTTCCGAAAAAAAATGCATGTTCTATTTCGAAAAATGTTCAAAATAGCAAGATTTTCGAGATATCGAGAATATACTGTATATTATATATATATATATATATATATATATATATATATATATATATTATCCGCTTGTTCATCTTTTTTTTTAAATATCACGACACAATCCATATACCATATCCATCATCAAGGTGTCTAAGAACATAATCGGAAGCAGTTGAGAGCAGTATGTGTTGTATGTGTTGAGGTCTGAACTATCTCTTCAATTTTATCTCCGTAAGCTTTGTTTGTATTATTATTTTAAAATTAAATCGAATACACAACATCCATTCAACTCAAGTATTATTGATCCACTACATATCACTCACTTTTTTTCACGCCTATCTGGTTCCCTTCATTTGGGATTAGAATCATAAATATTCTAAATAACTTCAACATTTTAAAAGTTGAGTTTTTACTATCACAGAAACTATCTCATCTTAGGAAATGCATTTAATGATAACATGAAATTTCCCCTTCTGATTACAACAATAAAATTATACCGCAAAACTCAGAGCTTAATTAACAGGCTGCGCATTGGCCATTCTCGTTATACCCTAATGCATTTATTGAAAAACGAACCTATTTGTGCCGAGTTGCAGTGGAATATATTTTTACTGGCTGTAGACTAGGCATTGGAGACATTGGAGATTGGACATGGACTGTAGACATTGGAGATCGAAACTTTTTGAAAATTTCAATCCAGATCTTAACTTTGTGACATTACAAACTAATAAAGTTTTTCAAGGCAATAAGATTGTATTCTATAACTTAAATATATATATCTTTATATGAAACTAATCTGGTGACCGTTTTAAGTCTAGTTAGTGCCTGGCTATTATTTAGTACTATTATTGTTTAAATACATCTTCGTAAAGATTGAGTAAAAATAAATTTAACACTCCAACAAAAATCACACTGCATAATATACGGTGAAAGCAATTAAGTTAAAACTACCATACTGTATGGTATTTCAGGGAACGAAACTTAATTCTGGTTTATACCCAAAATATACGGTATCCAATAAGATGGTTAAACCGAAATATATGGTTCTTATATTTTGTTTTATTAATTTATAGTTTTCATTACGAAACACGTATCACGTATTATAAAACCATATTTTAAGGTTAAGGCTTTCGTGCTCCCATAGAGTCAGATAAATTTTACCATATCCTAGTAGTTTTGACCATATTTTTTCTCAGTGAATATTTACAATCCTTCTGTAAAAATTTATAAAGGAAAAAAAATGAACTAATTATTTTGAGATTTACAATTGTGGTGCAATGGGAATTCTACTGTAACTTAGACGTTTCAATTCAAACATAAAATTGAGACGAAAAAATTCTGTCAACTCTTTTTATTTCTTATCCATTCAAAAGTGCAAATCCATTGAAGAGATTTTATCTCCATTCAGGTGACTGAATATAGCCCTGAATTCAAAACGTGACTTTTTTCCTTTTCTTATAACTTTAAGAAAACATAGAAAATGGGTGACCTTTACGAAATATAAAAAAATAAAATTACCTTTTTGGTTCAAACTCAAGCAATGATATTCATTTTTTTAAGTAAAAATGTTTTGGTAAGTTATCTATTTTCAGTTTATAGTATAATCAACTTATAATTTTATTTTATTTTATTTTATAACCGTCGTTGAACAGCCGATCCAGTTTTTGGGGTTTACGACTACTAATGTTCAACTCTGTAGTCTTGTAATTTTGAACCCAATCCAGAAGACGAGGGAACTGGATCAAGAATTGGGAGAAATTTGCCTTCGTGGAAGACTTTTTGATGGGACTAGCCCGCATTTACGTCACATGGAGAGGAAAACCAAGAAAACCTCCGACGGTAAGCCTTACGGCGAAGGGACTCTAACCCATGATCCATCTACCACTGAGGATATTTTACGTCAGTACTGTGGCTGTGGTTGGTGCAAGCCGGATGCGGAATTTGTATCGACCAGCCATTGATGGGATTCGAACCCAGTTCACCACATTGGAAGGCGAACGCTCTATCCCCTGAGCCCTCACGGCTCAATCAACTTATTATAATTAACTTATAGTATAATCAATTTATTACTAAAATCAATACAGTTAATTTTATATTAATATATTTTAAGGTTATGTGGGAAGGCACAGGTTATATTTTAAGGTTATATGTTATGTGTGAAGGTTATGTGTGTAATACTGATTTGTTTTTTACTTTCACATTTATCAACCTCTAAAGCAAATGTTTAGTAAATAAAAAATACAAAACCTATGAGGATAACAAAAGTGTAAAAGAGGTAATTTTCAATGAATTTCAAAATAACAAAATCAATTAAATGCAAGTATTTTCATTTGGATTCTAAAGCAATACGTGACAATTAAGAAACATTCCCAAAGTTTTAAAAGCGATAACCTTTAATTGACTTTCTATGTAGATTACGCATCAAAATGACAAATTCAGAGTTTTCAACAAACATCATTAAAATTTACATCCCAGATGATTTCAACATGTATTTTCCAACAGATTATGAAAAATCAGAAATATTACAAATTTGATTATTCCCATATTACATTAATAAAATAATATTATAAAAAAGAGATTTATGAAACTATTAAATTATAAATCTTTAACATTTTTACATTTTTACGGCATTTTCAGGGTTTTGATGTTTAAAAATATGCGACTTTAACTTCTTGAATTAGATAAGTTGAAAGCTAAAATATGCATTGTCTGTTCCAATGCTTATTTTTAAATTTAAGAAAAACGTCCATATGCATTCATCTGTTCAAAATACTTATATTCTAAATATATTTTTAACGCCAATGCTTAGTTCAAGTTTAATGCACTTCGTAGTATCGGATCTAATAACAGTTAAGACATGGGAATAACTTTAAAGTTAATAACGTCCTTAACATAAAATTGTAGGTAACTAATCCATTTCGATTAAATATAAATTTCTATTACAAATTTAAGAGGCATTAATAAGATATTTAATAACCAACATAGCACCAGCCATAGTTGCATAACAAAAAGTAACATTGAAATATTTCCGTGGTTGTAGAAACGTAACAAAGCGTTGCAAGTAACTTCCCTGTCGATTACAAAAACGTCAAAATGTCCGCGTCATAACAAAAAACAAAAACATTACAGAAATTTTTTTTTCGTAACTTAAAACATCGTCAAAAGATAACAATTATATATCTGTCCAAATTTTTTCTTACGGAAAGGTTTTTGAAAGTACGAACAAAGTAAATAAGTTTATAAAAATTAAAAAAGAAACGCATTTTAATTTTCTTACAAGTTTTTCTACCGATTTTTTTCAAATTTTGTATTTTGAATTACACTGTTTAAAATTATCTAAAAAATTTTGATGTTCACTTTTCTAAAATTTTTGACTAATATTAAATAAAATAATTATAAAAATTATTTTTGTATGAAACTAATTTTGGATTACCGTGTTTCATAAACAGGGACAAGAATTATCTGAATTGTGTAATAAATTTTAGACGTATGACCAAAAACATAAAGGGAAACGAATGTTTAGGGGCTTAACTTTCGACCTCTCTCATGACTAGTGGGATCATGTCTTCCAGATAGCAGCTGCCATTCCCTAATTTTTATCGCAATAATCTAAATTCATGGAAGAAAAATACATGTTTATTTAATTTAAGTAGAAGTAAGTCCTATTTTTTTATTCCTTATCTTAAATTACAGTTAGCATTAACTAATTAGCATAATTGATGTTAACCATCAAGTTTCATTTAAGCTATTCTTGGAGATATTTATTTATTTTTTATCTATATAGTTAGTTATTCATTTATATAAAAATGTAATTTTATTTCTTTATATTTCATAAAGGTCACCCATTTTCTATGTTTTCTTAAAGTTATAAGAAAAATAACTAAGTCAGTAGTTGCAAAAATGTTTCTGTAAACACTTTTTTATAACATTTCTGCGAATTTGTGTGTTGTATGGTATGTTTCCTTACTTTAAATGCTGGTAAGTTATGATTAAACTGAGTGCATAAAACAAATTACCAACGTAATTTTTCCAATTTATTAAATATTCCAATAATAATAAAGATTATATACTTAGGTGAAGGCGGAATAATAGAAAATATGCATACTAAATCGCAGCGCAATTTTACCTTAACATTGATTGGAGATATATTTAAGCATTTGTCAATATACCACACTGTTAAAATTTTCATTCTAAAATTATGGTAAAATAACTGGCTAATAATAAATAACTGGTAAAATAACTAATATGGTAATATGGTAAAATTTTTTTTCCTTCATGGTTTTGAAGCCATTTACAAAAAGTATGGTTATAAAACCATGAATACAAAACTATACGGTATTTTAACCATTTACATCTAGCATTTTCAAAAACGTAAAAAAAAAAAAAAAATTTTTTTTTATTTAACTAGACATAGGAGCTCGACTTTTCGTAAGGTAATGGGCATTGGAGTGTGTAGAACACTGGAAAATCTTCATGTGTTGAAGGGAATGGAGGAAATATTGTGGTGTCAACGGTAGGACTCGAACTGCAGTTCCGCCTGTCATGAGATAGACAAATACGTCCGCTCGGCTATGATATGTACGCAGTTGCAAAGAACTAAGTAGCTTTATTAGGTGGTTCTAGTTAGTGCGATAAAATTCTGGTTGTTTAACCGTATTATTTATAGTTATTTGACTGTTTTTATTAAATATGGTAAAATAACCATTCAATAAATTGTTATTTAGCCATTTTTTCCGAGAAATTTCTAACAGTGTATCCAAATGGGGTAATTGCTGAACAATTTCATGTAATCCCTAAAATTTAAACAATGCTATCAAACACTTTGGGCGCAATGCTTTTAAACAATCAATATCCCTTGCTATGCTTTTATTGAAGGGTTAAAAGAGCAATTGAAGCTTTTAAAATAAAAGCATTTTCTAATGCGAATTTCAGAGAAACTAGTTTTTTTCATTATCATACGTAGAATATTAAGTAAAAATAATTTAAATGCTTTAAAATTTCAGACATTTTAAGTAATATGTAAAAAAACCTTTCTACAATAGGCAAATATGATTCATTAGTTATAAAAGAGGCACAGAAAATGTCTAAGTAAAATAAGTATGCAAAGAATGATTAAACGTTTCTATTAGAAAGCTTTTGTGTATCATAAAATAAGGAAAAAATTAGTCTAACTTAAGTCTAATCAATAAGTAAAGTTTTTGTAAAGAATATTGATTTATATCTAAAATTTTATGATAATAGAACAGCGATTCGTCTTGGTGAACTTCATAAGTAATTTATCAACATTCTATAACTTAAATTGATTTTTCGAATTTAATTCCTGTAACTGTTTCCATATACATTCCGAAAAACTTATTTCATTAGCTCTCTTGCTGAAAAAAATTTAAGATACACTAAAATTAAAATTACTGCATTTAACTGAACGAATTTATTTTGAATTTTCCATAGGAAATTCGTTGTTTATTTTTAAGCGCAAAGAGAAGATATGGTGCATAGATTAAAGATGTATCTAATTTTAATTATTGGATTTGAGTAAAAATGTTTGTAAAATTAAAAACAATAACGAAATATTTAAAATCCATACATTTAAAAGTAATTCCTTGATTAAATTTTCATATAACATAGAAAAATCAATGTAAGAAAAGCCCGACTATTTTAAACCTACAGTTTATTAGTTAAATTGAACGATATTCAAGAAAGATTTCGTCCAAAAGATATCGATTTATTTACTAGACACAAAAACAGAAAATAAATACATGGCAAGTAAGAGAGATTATCCGTTAATTAAGATCGAACAAAAATAGTTCTAATTAGGTTTTCATTTAGAAATTCTTATTTCAATTAAAGATTGAGGTTTTATTATTTTTTCGCAACTCTTACATCGTAATTTGTTAATAACACACCTTTTCCTCGATTGTTAAAAGCTGCCGGAACAATACTAGCGTTGATGTTTGTTTTTCAATCACGAATAAATGCAATTTGAAGTATTTTTGCCACTTTAACAGGGTGCGTAGCCAAATCTCTCAACAAAAAATAAGCACATTTTAAGTATTTTTTAAGTACTCAAAAATATTTTAAGCACTATATACATTAACAAAATGTAAAATAATTTTCAAAGACAACATGATCATGATAAAATAACTAGTTTCTAACAAAGAACTCTGTTTTTGATTATATTAGCTATTATAAAATAATCAATATATTTTTCGGTTTGATATCAAATGGTGGAAAATGAACATTGAAATTGAAAATATCTTGCGAAATGCAGCAGATTTGCGCATGAGAGAGCAAGAATCTCACCGAACCTAGCTCAGTAAACTCACATGCGGACTCGCAAGTATTTCATCAAACATGTAAAACGATTAGCGCTTTCATACGCTACTGACGACGGTACGCTAAAATGGATTGTGGTAAAAACGTTGAATAAAACAATGTGAAAAGCAAGTTTTTGCTTAACACATGGACAAAATAGACATGGTAAAGAAAAAAAATCTCTTTTACTAAAATGGAAAATTAAGCACTTTTTAAAAACACCTAATAGAAAATGCACTTTTAATGGACTTCAAAAAACGAAAATCGAAAATGAGCACCTTTCAGCGCTCTTTTTAAAACGCTACTCACCATATTTAATAATAGAGTGCAAAATATACAACACTTTCATAAACATGCCTTATATTATACACCTGTATTTATTGCTTTTCTACGATACAAAAAAGGAATGTGTTTATAACATTTTTACTTATGTTTACATTGCATGCATTGAATAAAAATTAAGCTATCTGTCAATAAAACTAATAATATTTAATCTATTAAGTACTTTCTTTTACAATCTAGCTTCAAGGCTACAATCCGTGAATTTAACCAAATTTTCAATTAAATATAATCATTTTTAAACCTTTAATTGGTTTTTAAATTGAATCTGATCTAATATATTAATATTTTTTTTCTAATTTTGTCTAATAATAGGAGGAAACAGTAGCTAGAAGTCCAAAAATTTTTAAACTTCGTAAATTATTTACCATTTGTTATGCCTGAGTGTTGCTTTAAAATATTGTTTAAATGAGATATTAGTCAGTGAAAATGTCACAGTTGATCTAATTACCAATAAATAGTCTTGTTCCTAATTCTGTAAACGATCTATTCTCAGATCAAAATTGTCTAACACAGACAAACAGATCAATGAACTTAATTTTAGTGCTTTATTTATTATTCAAAATTGGAACGTTATTTACTTTTTAGATGCATTCCCTTTTATTAATGAGGAACTCAAGGAAAATAAATTTTTGTTAACAGAAAATAATTGAAAAGGTTTTTTTAAAATGTGTCCTCTTTTCTATACTTTATAAAATATTTAAAATAGATTCTAAATAGACGTTTTGCTAAGTTTAAATCAGTAAAATACTTTTAAGAATTTAATTACAATCTGAAAAAAATTTTACAAGGGTAATTGAAACCATTTTTTTCCACCGAAGCAAATGCTATATGATACACTCTAATGTCACTTTGATAAAATTATTTCAATATTTGTTCTAGTTAAAAAAGAAATTTTTCTTTTGAGAAACAAAAATTAAAATTAGAAACATGCTTTCTAAAATCGTGAATAAGTTATTTTAATTTTCAATCCACCAAAATTCTGTTCAAGAATTAATTATATGAAACTACTATAGAAACAGTCAGTGGTTTTGTTTCGCTTTTTACGTATGAAGTTAGCTAAAATGTACGCCAAAAAAATGTTTATTAATTATGTTTCTAGACTTGACATATCTTTTTTAAACTAAATGTAAAAACATAAAAATCTATGTAAAATTATGATTTTTAAATATCCAAAACCGTGGAATCATCCTATAAATTAATTTTTAGGCACTGTTAAATATATTTAGCTACGACTAATTTGCTTTGTTATTAGTTTTATAATGTAATTTTAATTTTAAACATTTCCAGGTTTTCAGTAAGAAGAAAATATTTCTACAAAATTTTAACATACGAGCTTTCGCCAAGTTTTTCTTTTACCAAGGAACTCGTTTTTGCAGAATTATCTTTTATTTCCCATTTTTACTCCCCCGATAATTTGATTTATTTGTAATATGTAATATTTTAGTACCAAATGTGAAAAGAATTTTATTCTTATTCTTTGAAGAAAAAAATATCTGGTTTTCAACATGGAATAACCCAAAAACACTAACTCTTTTTTATATGCAACCATGGTAATTATTTATTAAAGTAGTTAAAAGTCGTAGCTTTCTAATGCTTGCTATTATAGCTTGTCAACAGACATAAAGAATAATAAAAATTTTAGTTTGAGAAATATTGTTTGCATGTTGTTTTGTTTTCCAAACTGCGCTCTAAAAAGTGTGCAATAGCAAGGAAAAACTGAATTTTATACTTTTTACAAATTGTTGCCACACTGTTACAATTTCTTCTTTCTTTTATTTTGAATCAAAACTTAAACTAGGAAAAACAATATAAAAGGGAATACAGATAAGCAAGAAAAAAGTTATTCACTTTAAAAATAAATGCATATATATAACATTATGAAGTACCCTGGTTTATATCCTCAAAACTTGCAAGGCTGACTCAGCCTTTTATTCCTTAATTACTTCGATAAAATTAGTATCAAGCTTGAGGACTAAACATTGAGGGATTCCGGCTGACCACCCAACTGGTACATCTGTGGCCTTTCATAAGCTGTTACGCCACTGAGATTTGAAGTCATATTATGAATCAATATACTTCATACAAAATGTTTTTAAAAGTTTAAAAAATTTTGTTTAAAATTGTTTTTATAAACTGTTGACTTACTGCATAGTGATGCAAAAGTATACGAATTTAAATTTTCTCTTATGAATTTAAATATTTCATAAAAATGTAGTTTTAACTAAACATTTTATCCTTGTGTGAGACATTGCTTTTTATATTCAAACATGTAACTTATTTATCGAAACAAATTAATTCAGTTTAAGTATAAGATCTTCGTTGTTAAAAAATATTTAAAAATATGCAAATGAAGTCAACAAAGTACTTTTGCATGTTTTTTTTTCTAATGAGAAATGCTTCAAACTATACTTTACTTACAGCAACAACTACTCAATTTAAAAGAAAGCTATGTTTGGAAAATAACAATCCTAAAGCCACTCTTTCAATCATATCAAATGAAAAAATGAGGTGAAATAGGTTTGCTTTGAATAAAGCTTTAAAAAGAAGTTTGTTTGAGTAGTTTAATCAAATTTAATAATGAACAACGAAGATAGAATGTTTAATTACCAATAGTTTCTCATGCCCAAAATTATATTTTTTAATAAATTATATTTTTTTTATATAATGAGAAAACCACACCACTTCATTTTTCTAACACAAGATTTTTCTATTTTCACCACAAAACGAAAGTTGAAAAATTACTTACTGAATTCAATTTTCTCCAAAGTGTCGAAAAGAATTCCAACTCAAATTTAACATTTCGAACTTTTTTGAAATAAAACAAATAGTTCAATTGCTTAAATCAAATTTATGCCTTTCCCCGAAGATTAGAATAGGAATCGTCACATTGAATTGAGTTTAGGAGAAACTTTTAAAAAAAATGTGAAATGTGAATGGAATATATTATTTTTCGTTTTTATCACAACAAATTGACGTGTAAGTAAGCCTAATAAAATTTATTTTTAGCAGTTTGATATAAATTGTATATGTGAAATCCATTAAATTAATCACTAAAAGTATAGTTATATATTCTAATTTAATTTTACTGCTGAACAAAGTTTATCGAAAAATTTAAGTGGTATACAGAAAAAAAGTATTTTTTTCTTAGAAACTGTATTTATGAACAATACAATTTACGATAAAAATAGGAATAAACTTATTATTAACTTATTATAAACTTTATTTTTTCAAAGAATAAAATCACATCATTAAATATTAATAAGTACTGATATAGTTCTAAACAAAAACATTATTTTGTAGTTTTGGGGGTAAAAGAAATAATTAATCACTATTATGTCAAGTGTTTCTTATTCTAAATTATTAGTTAACTGTTTGGTCAATATTCAATTATTTGTCTATAATGTAACCTTGGTGGCAGAATTAATTTTCGGAATTACAATTTTAAATAAAAAAGTATTTTAGCGACACAATTTATTGGCATAAATAACATTATTGACAAATTGTTCAGCATAGGGTAAGTCTACGAAGATGGCCATAGTTTTTTTCAAATCAAAACAAAAGTACTAATATTAGCGATACAAGAAATTTTTATTTTAAATTCTCATACATGTTCTCAACATATGATGAGAAAAAAATTATATTGTGGACGAAACATGAAGAAAAAAAATTTAATTAAATAACATTTGGGCATTTCTTCTTAATATCGCCGTGAGATAGCTATCTAATCCAGGCAGAATTTGTAATTATCATTTTAAACTATGATGTTTATTGTCAATAAGTTACATAAAAGAAAAGAATAATTAATTATCATGAATATAGTATAATTTAAATAGTAATAATGTTCAGTTTAAATTCTCATGCATGAACTCAACATATTATGAGCTAAAAATTATATTGCGAACGAAATATGAAAACAAAAATTTTTTACTAAATAACATTTGGCCATTTCTTCTTATATCGTTGTGAGGTGGCTATCTTATCCAGTCAGGATTAGTATTTATCTTTTTTGTAAAACTAGAAAAAAAAAAATACGATGAGGTTTATTGCCTATAAGTTACACAAATGAAAAGAATAATCAATTACCATGAATATAGTATATAATTTAAATAGTATTAATGATTGATTTAAATTTTTCTTAAAGGTTAGGGTTTAAATATAATTTATTTTAATGTTAAGTTCATTTCTGAGAGAGCGGGAACCCAGGGATTAACTTAATAACCAATCTATCTTTGCGTTAATCATAATATTAATCAGACTTTTATTACATTAATTAATCTTGAAATTTTTGCTCTTTCTTTTTACTCATTCACTTTGTAAATTCAATAATTTTAAATTATTTAATGCAATTAACCCTTCTCTCATGGAATTTAACAAATATCTATTTTTTTATTAATCTGTACATGTTTGGGGAGACTGATAATTTTTTTAAGTAAAATTTTCTTCACACTGTCAGTTTAATAATTTTTTGGTTTAAACGCTTTTGTTTAAAGTATTTTGTAAAGTAATAATGCTTCAAATATCCATGAGGAAAGAAGTGATGTTATACACTGAGATTAAACAGGTGATATGCAGCAGAATAATGAAGAATGTTTCAAATATCCATGTGGTAAGAGAACCATGTGAAAAGAGGTGATGTTATGTACTGAGATTCACCAGGTGATATCATGCAGCTGAATGATAAGAATGGTACCGGTAAAAAAGGTCCTTAGAAAAAAAGGTCCCTGGAGATGAAAGTCCTGGTAAAAAGGGTCCAGGTAAAAAAAGTACCTCAACGGGGAAAATCTGTAGGGAAATTCCACGTGAGGCATCAAGAATGCTTTTCTTGCAATTTAAACACTTATGATTCAGATTCGATTATTAATGCAAGGGAGAGCTTTCTTTTTTAACAGGGGTTTATTTAAAAAAAAATTTATTTTATGAAAAAAGTTATTCTTTGTTTTCAATAATATTTTTTGTAGCTGAAATAATTCTTTGCACCATGAAAGTTTTTCTTGCTATTTCAACAGATATAATTCAGATTCACTGATTATGGTAAAAAGAGGGGACTTTCATGTGTTTATTTCTTCATATCAAGACTTTCATGCTCTTTTATTTTAAAACTTAAATATTTTCATTTTAAAATTTTATTAGTTATTAATTTAAAAATAGATAAAATTATGTATTTTTATAAAACATTATTATGGTTTATTTCATGTATTTTTTTTTTTTTTTTTTTTTTTTTGAAAATTTATTATGGTTTTATTTCATGTATTTTTATGAAACATTATTATGGTTTATTTCATGTATTTTTATGAAACATTAATTCCAATTTTTCTTGCAACATATATTATTTTAATAATAAATTTTAATCACAAGTTTCATTAAGGTAATACGTTTTAATTTATCATTTTAAACTTTCTTTAAAAATAGGACATTTTAAATTTTTTATCCAAACACAGGTTCTTTTGTGTAGTTCAAGCAGATAATTAAATAATGAGTAAGAGAACTTTTTTATTATTTTATAATATAATGATAAATGCTTTACTTTATTTTAAATTTAGTATTTGTGTTAGTTTAATTTTTATTCAAAAAATTCATATTAAGTTTACTTTATTTTGCTTTTAAATAAGTCGCAGTTCTATTTTCAATTGTTTTTAGAACAACATTAGTCCATTAAAAACCCCTTTGTCAAATATCAATATTTTCTTGAATTTTTTAGAATAAATGCATTTAATAATAAAGATGTAAATTAGACTGAAATATTTTGTCCGAAAACATTAGTATTATTTATTAAAAATATAGAGAAAAAAAAGCACTAAGCTTTCCGCCAAAGCTCCCACATCGACGAACAGGTAAGTAATTTTTTTAATCAGATTTTGACAAGTATTGAGATGACTTACTTTTAAATATTTTCCACAATGATAGTGAAAATTGTTTGTAAAGATAGTGTTCAAAAGAGTGAAGGGAAAGAAAGCCACTATTTTCTCACTCCGTCCATTTTAATTATAAAATAGAGCAATTGAATAATTATATCACAAGATATCAGCAAGAAATTTCAATATCTCTTCGTTGCTATGAATCATATATATATATATATATATATATATATATATATATATATATATATATATATATATATATATATATATATATATATATATATATATATATATATATATATATATATATATATATATATATATACATATACATATACATATACATATACATATACATATACATATACATATACATATATATATATATATATATATATATATATATATTTATATATATATATATATATATATATATATATATATATATATATATATATATATATATATATATATATATATATATATATATATATATATATATATATATATATATATATATATATATATATATATATATATATATATATATATATATATATATATATATATATATATATATATATATATATACTGTCTATAAAAGCATTTATTATTTATTACCTATAATTAAAAAAAAACTTTTACCCAACAAAAATTATGTAAAATATTAGAATTTAATTAAATATTAGAACAAATCATTCGCATATTGAGGATAAAAAAATTGTTCAAACACAACTATACTTTTTAAGTAATAATGATAAAATAATATTTTTGTTATTATTATTATTGAATATACCTGTGAATCTTACTATTTAAAATACTGTGGATCTGGTCAAATGGCCCCGTTTCCCACTTCTCATATGATACCACTATTAATATGATTAGCATTTTAGAATATTTCTTGTTTTATTTTATTCTCTGAAGTCTGAAGTGCGTCTTAAAATTTAAAAAAAAATGATGGCTCTCTTGAGAATTTGATTGCTGGAATGAAAATGTCATTTAGAAGATACAAAAATATTTTTTGCACATTTATTTCCCTCTTTTTTGTTTGTTTAATGCAAACACCTGAAGCTGCATGAATCCAGTTACTGAAATAAATATTTTCAGATAATGTTTCATTAATCCTTTAAATTTTTGTAGGCTATGACTTTCTTGATTTGAAGAGTACATGAATATTCCCTTGTACTGCAAAGAATACCTAGAGTGGTTTGTGGCTAGCTCTAATAAAACGTTTTCCCTGCATATGTTCTTACTTCCATGAGTCACTTTCATTAGTTTTCTAGCCTCCATTGTACTGCATAGGCAGTGAACATTTAGTTCCGTTTCGAACACAGTTCTGTTTAAGGACTCAATCTTAATAGTTCCAGGGGGTGACTGCAAATATGCATATTAATTAGCGCAAGCGATATTTCAAATACGAAATTAAACATATGAATGTACTTTTGTTAAATAAATATACCACATTTTCGACAAATTCGGATTTCTGATACCCACAATATAGGGAGTAGCCACAATTTAGGAAATTTGACCCTAATAGTTTAGCCACGAGATTGGTCCAAAGTTTGGATCCTATGATAATGATCGATGGTTTTATTTTTCGTTATGTTTAAAACAACTTTGCTGCCATTTTTAAAATTTTTAGTTCAGTTTAAATAGAAGTATGCAATTTGTTATCAATGTTTTTTGCTTTAGTGCTTATGATATTTTCACAAAAATGACATATTTTACTTTTTTTTAAAAATTTTTTACGAAATTAGAGAACAACCTAAATATTTTCTAAAAATTTCTCAAAATTCAAATTCTTCAAATTAATCAAATCAATTAAGTTTTCAAGATTTTTGTTTCATCTACCCCCGGAAAACTCAGACTTAATCTATAACTTTATTTTAAGAATCTGTAATTTATAAATCATGTAATATATAATATTTGCGATTTATGAATTTTATGTAAATAAAGTAATAAAATGTAATGAAAAACAATTATAAAAGAACCAAAATAATTAATGATTCAATTTAGCAATCCAACGAACAATATCTTTTACCAAACTGATTTACGATTGTGTCGATTAACATTATCTAACATCGATTAACATTGTTCCAAAAAGACGTTAAAACTATTTACTTAACACAGATTGATTACTTATGGAAAAGTTCTGGAGAAATACTATGCAAACAGTCTTTATATTCTTAAGAGAACAGATTTCTGTCATTTATCAACGCAATCAGCGCTAATCCATCACCATTCTTTTAAAGCTTAAAGTAACGAAAAGCCTATATTTTTAAATATACCCATGTATAATTTCAAAATAAAGTTGGTATGTAAAAGAAATAAAATTCTTAGGATTACTTTTTTGAAAACATCACTTAAATTTAAAAAAAAAAAGGTAATAAGAATTTTTTGAAAACAAAAAATAATGAATTAATTTCACTATTCTTTTACGAATAAGAACATAAAATTTTTTACGCTTCTAAAAAATGATTCACTGTAGAAATTATTTTGAAAGAAGGGCAATTATGATGCTGATGTAAAACACTTATGATAATTTCTACTCAATAGTACCAAAATTATACTTATTTTTAGTTCAAGTAATTAATAATATACGCATATAACCGGTCCTACTTCTAGTAATATTTCATCGATTATTTTTTGGACGTTTCTAAAATTCTCTAAGAAGTCTCGTCTCTAAGAAAAAACTGTTGGCACTCATGCTTTTATCACAATAAATTAATGGCATTTATTATTAAAAATTTTTATAATACTTCTTTTTCCTATTTAAGCTCTTAAAATAAACCTCTTTGAACCATTACATATCTAATTAAATAACTGAAAGAATACTATTACGAAAGTTCATAGAATAGGGTTGCACATTCTGCAACTGAACATTATAAAAAAAGCTATTATATATAATATACGTAAAGTGTATAATTAAGTTATGTCATAGAATAGCTAGTATTTCATGAAACAACTAGACAATATTAGTTAATGTGTATAGAAAAAAAATTTCATACTTGAAATAGTTATTCTATGAAGTAACTAATGATAGGCCATTATAGTGAAAAATAAAGTACTTCTATGTTATTTTATAAAATTATTGATCATAAATAGCTAAAATCTCTCGAAAAATACATTTCATACCTATTGTGGATGATTCATTGATAAATAATAAGGACAAGCAGATGATATAATATGTTATTGCTTATATTAATAACTACGTCTAAAAGCAATGGAATAAAGCGTACACACACGATTCCAAAGCAGCTGTAAGCTGTTCAAAATTTATTAAAAGCTGCTAGAACCGGTTCAGAGAACTTTCAAGTGTCGTATTTCATACTTTATCGATCAAGTAATTGTTATTCTATATAATACCTAGTTAAATCACAGAATTCAATAATTTGATATACTTGAACTGATTAGTCTAGTTATTTCTTGAAATACGCTAGTTATTCAACGAAATAACGTTTCATTGCCAGTCCAAGTTATTTTTCAGCCTTTTTTTTACAGTTATTGCTACTCATTTCCAGTTTGTTTTCTTTAAAAAAATACTCGATATTTTTAATATAATATTATTACATCATGAGAAATTCGAATATGGGTTTTTAAACTGTTTACTGATTTTCAACTTAACGTCTAATTTTTTATAGCTTAAAAAAGTGGCTAAAAACCATTTAATTTTCAACATTTATGAAATCTCTCATAATTCACTAAATATAACTGTCATAAGTTCAAAATATGCTGAACTGAATCCTAACTAAACGTTAAATGTTATTTAGAGCAATTTCGTTTTTTTTTTTTTTCGCTTTTAATCATTTTAGGCACTATAAAATTTCTTTGATTAAAATATCATACTTCCATTTACATTGTTCAGTAAATATTTATTTTTTTTGAATTACATTCCTAAAATTTACAGTTAATTTAGTTTTTAAATAAACGCTTGTGTCACATAATGTGATAAAAACAACCATTACTTTTCTCAATCATTATATTTTTTCGATAAATCTATTTTTGATAAATAGCTTTTGATAATAGAAGTCACGCTTTTACTTTAAATTTTGAGTTGATTGGAAAAAGTGTCTTGATAGAATAGCGAATCTATTCGATGACTCGTTATTCTGAGAATTTATTTTGAAGCAATGCTTAAACAAGTTTATTCTAGATGAATTTCATTATGATATATAATCATAATTTTAGTCATATTAATATCTATTTGGGGACTCATTATTCTGAGAATTTACTTTGATGCAACACTTAAACAAACTTGTTCAAGAGTAAGTTTAGATATGATTTATAACAAGAATTTTAACGATATTAATATCCATTAGTGACTGATTATTCTGAGAATTTATTTTAATGCAGCGCCTAATTAAACTTGTTCTAGAGTGAATTTCAATATGATTTTTAATAGGAATTAATTTTATAGAAAAAAATCATTCCCTATTTTTTTCAATATTGATTTGTAACAACACTTTCTTTTAATTAACAGATATTAAAAAAATATATTACTTTCTATAATTTAAAATTAATTATTCCCATAAATATGATACAAAATTTTATTCAAGATTTCTTAGCTTACTTAGTTTCAAGTTTACTTTATTTTTATTACTTATTAAATTAGTTCAATAATTATAACTTCACATTGTTAAATGCTTATTTTAGTATCATCTAAATTATCTTATTTGTAATAATAAATTAAAAACTTTAATAAAAAATAAGTAATTTTAAGGAAAAAAGCGAACCATATTTTCTTTTGATATATTTTTCTTTGGAGTTAGAAATATTTACAAAATTTATTCCGTAATACTGGTATGCGTTATAAACTTTCCAGTTATATTTTGCTCTTAAGCTATTTATCGAAAGAAATTTTAATTAACTCAACAAAAGATAAGAATATTCAGCATATTTGTCTAAGTCATTACGAATAAGCGTACAGACAAGTTTAAATGATTTGTTTTTAATAATTTGGTTCAGAGAAACATATAATTAAGTTAACACATACATGACATTTACCACTGAAACTATTTTAATTTAATTCCCAAGACTCGATGCTTATGGTTTCAGCAGCAAAGAAATTTAAACATATTTTTCACAATATTTTATTTAAAAATTTTATTTTCGTAATTTACTGCATTCTGTTTTATTCAAAGGAATTTTATTTTGAATAATAAGACCTTATTTAATAAAAATATATCTCAAATTCCTTCGCCGACTTTATCCCAAATCATCCAATCTTGATATTGATTTTAAACTTATTTATTGGTTTTGGATATTTGAAAACACACTTCTTAAACTTCGGTTTATTTTTAAACAAAATAAAAATATCAGTGCATAAAACACAATTTTTTTAAGAAACTTACGTTTATAGCAGATTTTCTTATAAGAAATGAAAAATTTTAAATATTAGAAAAAAATCTGAGGTTTTTTTTCCAAAATCGATCACTACGCGAACTTTCAAGCAACAATCCTATTATTTTAAAAATTTCAATAAAAGTATAGAGTCAATCACTTGCCAAAATTAGAAGAAATATATAAATGTCTTATAAACTAAAATTAGAAAAAAACTTACTTATTTAAAATGGGGTATATAAGGTAAGTATAAGTAGCTGACATTTAAAGACGAACTCGGGCGAAATTATTCAGATTTGAGTTCCTAAAATTGAATGGAAAATACTTTTTTTGAGTACAATATATCATAATCAGAAAGTCGTTGTTTTATTAGCATTTTGAGGAGGATTTTTCTTTTAAAGTCAGACCCGAATACGATAAGAAGAGTTGCAAATAATAATTTATTTTTTGTTGAAATTCTTATTGTAGTAACTGTTTATTTAAAAGCAACAACACGGCATTGGTTTGTTTTTGACTGAAAGAGTAAAAACAGCACTGTAAAATTTTTTTTAAACATCGCTTTTTAGTCTAAAACAATACTTTTTGACTGGTTGCATCATTAGATCATTTTTTTATTCTCCTTACATGTAATTTCCCATTCAAAATAGAAATATTTACCACTTACTCTATTAAAAATTCAAATTTGCTGCAACTTTGATATCATGCTTAGTTTAAACCAAGGTACTATTATTTTAGTTTAATGTTAACTACATTTCTCTGATCATGCGGTTAAATGCCGTTTATAATCAATGATTTATGTAAACAATTCCCAGCGCTTTGAAGAAAACAGGGTATGACTGAGATATTTAGGCAAAATAATTGAAATTTTCTTTAAAAGAAAGTAAGTGAGCCAGTATAGCCAATGAAATTGTTTACGAAAGTGTAATTTCATACAAAGCTATTTTGTTATTAAGTAAAACTTCCTGTATTAAGTAACAAAGATATCATTTCTTTTTTTTTTTCTGCAATATTAAATTTTATTTTATTTTTCGAAAACTCTGAATAAAATGCATTTTTAGGAAATTCTGTTTAAATTCTTTTGCTATATCATCAAAGATTGAGGATTAAAGGGAAAGTTTTGAGGATTAAAGGGAAAATTTCTTTAGAAGAACTCAGAAAAGGCAAGTAAGTTACTCCACAGTTGTGTTTTTCCATACCAGACTAAACTGTAATGATCATGAAAATTTTGAGTAGTAAATAATAAAGATGTGTTTGTCAATTGAAGAACTTGATTAGATGAAAAATTAAAGTGGAAAAATCCGACACGTTTCAAGTGCTTAAAACAAGCACCCATTATCAAGACCCACTGACACGTGAATGATTTAAAAACAGATATTAAAGAAAATGGAACTATCTAAAATTTTGAAGCCATCGAAGGTTTTTGATTGAAAAGTATATTTTTCTGCTTCAATTTCTTAAAATTAATAAGTATTTAAAAACTATATGCATTTTTCTTCCAGTTTTAAAATTTATATATTTATTGGGAAACTCTGAATAGGATAACTAGTTTAAAATCAATAACTATATCATCAAAAGTGTCAACTTTTTTGAATTTCCTGTCCAATGAAAAATGTCCTTTGAAATCCTTCGTGACAAATGATCGTTAAAACCGTTTCTTAAACTGAAAGTTCTTAGAAAAGAATCTTAACTGTTGTATAATTGTTTTTCTTTCGTGACGAAGGTATATAAATCCATAGAATAAGTTTACTTTTAATCATATTGATTAATTGACTGTGAAGAAAGTGTTTTCCAGTACAATAAATCACAAGGGGGATATTAAGATGCTAACGTCGAAACAAAAGTTTTATCTCTTTTGAAAGATAAATTGTAGTTTTATTTCACATTTTTGTATTAGCATTTGTTTAAAACTAATTTTTAACTGCTTACTTGAAGATGTCGTTTTATTAAGAACAAACCTCTAAATCTAAATGTATTTTTGTTACGCAAAAGATGCATTTTTTAAACTAATCGAACACATAATGTTTTCCTCAATTTGCTTATGTTTATTTTCTTACTTGATAATAAATTAATAATTTTCAAGCCAAATATAAATTTTATTATGATAATAAGATTTACTTAAAAAACAAATCACAAACATGGTGAAATAGAAGAACTTGGTTACTTAATTAGAGCTCGTTGAATGAAACGTGTGTAACTCATTTCTGCAAAATATCAATTAAGAGAAGAGATTCGTAATTTTCGAAACTATCTGTTTTTTTAAAAAGTTCCCCAATAAAATTTTTAAAAAAAATTTAAAAAATACTTGATAATCTTACTCATAACATCTTGTTAAGCATTTCCGCTAAAATGCTTTTATTATTAGCTATAATAAGATAAAGCATCAGTAAAATTTCTCGTGTATAAAAAAAGAGAATTGGTTCTTATCCAAAATGCGAGATATTATAGTTTTAATCCCCCAAAATATTTCATTTTAAAACGAAACGCAATCAATTTAAGTTAAGTAAAGGTTCTTAAGCCTAGATAATACCTATTGTATAAACCAAGTGAAGAATAGTAAATCTTTCTTTGCAAATAATTTTAGAAATAACCACCACAATTGCAAGGCTACTATCTAGGAAATTTTGAGAATCCGCGAACATAGCACTGTTTTTTTTATACACGCTACCAATATGATTAATTTTTAAAAATTTTTACAGGTATTAAAGGACAAATTCAGAACAACGTTATTATTTTTTTAATCATTTCTAATCATTTATCATTTTTTATATGTTGAAGTTTATAAAAAAAAAATTTGGGTTCATATAAATTTATGGGTCTGTTTGAAAAAAGTGATTTCGGAAAAAATGCGTTTTAAAATCGTGAAAAAAGTTAATGCTACCATAAGTGTTTGAATCGTTACATTTATTTAATTTTTATTTTGTTTTTCCCATTCAATATTGCAACATCTTTAATATTATGCAAATAAAAAATCGAATAATAACCGTAAGTTTTAGCTATTTTCTTTAATAATTAAGATTTCTACTGTAAAATTCAAAACAATTTCTCTCATCTGAAAGGAACCTTTCGAATTTCTAATGACATCGTTACTTGCTTCTTAGTTACAAATTTAAACAAGAAACTAATTTGTTAGACAAACAACAATTTCTCTTGATATCGTAATGTACTTCATTAGTCGAATATATTTACTCAGGTAACTATATAAATTTCATCTAAGCAATTCTGGATGTCAATTCAAGTAAATTACGTTATCGTTTGAATTCGTTACGTATTCTATGCGAAATATCCCAGAATGTTTACGTTACTTACATTATCATACAATTTAACCGACTGCAGTTGATAACTTCAAGATTACATCTCTTCACAATCAATGATATACAGCATAGATTTTAACACAAATATCAAAATGAAAATCATTTATTTTTAAATAATAAACTGTGTACATAAATTTAAAATGCATGTAATCAACATCCAAGGAGGTCTAATTGACGGTTAAAACTAGTAGTCGTTTAGGTAGTCGTTAGTAGCTAAAACTAGTGTTTCTAGTAATCGTCTTTCAACTCCTCTCTGTATCCAAATTCAATCAAACCTGCCTTGTTGTTTATTACATGCGCCAGCACTGAGATTTTTCTGATTTTGAAAGCTTTTTTGTTCTTTCCCACTCTTAAATAATTATTTGCGACCCAAAATGTATTCTTCGTTTTTCCATTTTAAATAATGATTCAGAAATATACATATCGCTGCTGCAATAGTGGCACAACTCAAAAAGCATGCATTTTAGACTAAGAACAGGTGTTAATATGAAAATACATATTCTTTTCAGCAGCAATACTGGCATATCTCAAAATTCAACTTGAAGGTAATCTTTGTTTAAGCAAACTAAAGCATTTCTTGTGCATTTTCTTTAGAAATGAAATCTTTAAACCCACTTATCTCAAAACATGATTTTTTGAGTTGTGTCACCATTGCAGCCCATGAGCGATATTAAGAGTGGTCTTTACGGAATACCATGTATGTATGATATGTGAGCTGAACTTAGGTTTAACAGATATTTTATCGTTCCTAGTTTAGAAGTGAAACGTATGTTTTCAGCAGTTTAACTTTTAATACTGCGAAATTGTTAAGAAATAAATGAAAATTGTTTTAGCCAGGTATTGTATTCCATTGAATGCAAGCAAATAATGATAAGATTAAGTTTCAAGTTTACACAACATATAATTGATTTAGCTGTCCAATTAAAATATTTATTATCTAAATGTTATTTTACTGTAAAAATTTGAGTTTTCCGAATAAATTTTTATGATACAATTGAAGTACAAGCCGTAAAGAAAAGAAATGTTTAAAGTTTGAGGATTTTCGTTGGAGTAAATAATTTTTTTTTAAACATTAAATCTTGTCATTTATCAAATGATAAAATTTCTGGAATTTGATTTTTATGTTTTGGTTAAATTTTTCTTGCAAGCTCTTACAGGTAAAAAGAAGACCTAATAAAAACAAATGAAAACAACGTGTATAATAGAACATTAAAATCTGATAATTTAATCAAGCAAATTACAACTTTATTAGAATTTTTATTTTAAAATTAGGATGTATTAACCGGCAACAGTTTGTCCATTCATTTAACCATAGGGTTTATTAAGTAATTAATTAATTTAAGTCCAATTAGCCGTAAAAGAATATTTTTTTGCCTTTGCAGGTGTGAAACCTTTTACAACTAGTATGGTTAAAAAACAAGAAATACAAAGCTGTTCGGTTTCATAATAATTTACAACTAACATGGCATCAAGACCGTAAAAAGGAAATTTAACTGAGCATTAGAGTTATGTTGTGTTTAGATTTTAGTTAGGTAATGAGTATTAGAGTTAGGTTGTGGTTAAGTTGTGTTTTGTCAATTGAACCATGAAACCTGGCTTAATTAGTTTATTTAATGATGTTATCTATCGTAAGTCATCGAAAATATTAGACTTTTTGTGTTAAGCAGCCCTGTGGTACTGTCATCTATGCGTAAATGAGAGTTCTGTATTTCAATTGTCCAGCGTCGTCAATTGAAGAGTGCAGGACACTGGAATGAATGAAGGAAATATTGCAGTGTTCACACTAGGATTCTATCCACCCTTCAGCCGGTTATGAGATTAATAGATTTTCACTTTCAACTAAAGTATGTACCCAGCTACAAAGAATTAAGTGACTTCATAAGGTTTTCTATAGCTTTAACTATAAACTTTTTGGGCAACTTATTACAATAGATTATTCGGCAGATATAACTTATTACTAGTTTATTAGGCATCCACTGTTGTGTTTCGATTAGGGGAAATAAAAATATGAATTTCAGTTCCTTATCACATGGCTTAGCTTCCAACTTTCGAAAAACGCGCTCTCTATTTTCATTGGCTATGGGCCTAATTAGCTTGTATAAAATTCTGTTTGTTTAACCATGTTCGATGAAAACAGTCAATAAAGGCATCCACTGTTGTGTTTCGATGTGGGGAAATAAAAATATGAATTTATATTCCTTATCATATGGCTTAGTTTCCAACTTTCGAAAAACGCGCTCTCTATTTTCATTGGCTATGGGCCTAATTAGCTTGTATAAAATTCTGGTTGTTTAACCATGTTCGATGAAAACAGTCAATAAAGACTCTTAGAGTTAAGAGTTAGAATACCTTTAAGAGATTAAACACGATTTTTTTTAATAATTATTTGATTGATCTGGTTGGATATGATAAAATATTAATTAAATCAATAGTTGTCTAATCATTTTTTCGAAGAAATTTCTAGCTGTGGTCAGGTTACTTTATTCAAGTAAACATTTAAATATTTTTAGGTAGATTATTTCGTTATAGTTTTTTAAGAATATATTCAATGATTTGCTGTAACATTATAAATTTGAAGAAACGAAAAAATGGTTATAAATAAAAGTGTAATAAATTAAGGAATATAAAAAAATTCTTATATCATTAGACATATTTTTGATAGCACTTCTTAATCGCATTGACAATGCTTTCCGCTTTTCATTGTCCTTCAAAAATTCAAGTTTGTGTTTTTACAAATAATTTGACTTTTATTTTCGATATATGTGGCTAAAATTTGCTAATTTATGTTGGAATATGTTACCTACATTATTTAAACCCTTTTTAGCTTTAAAGCCTTGTTTTATTCTTACATATTTTAAAACTATTTTTCTTAATACAAACAAAAATACGCTTTAAGATACTTTGTCAGATTCATCAAATATAAAAATTTTATGTATTAGCGAAGACAATTCTGCTATAAACCCAAATCGCAAAACTGAAAATGCAAAACATCAAAAATAGAAATAAATTGTCATAGAGATAGTCAAATTAATATGCGATAGGAAAAAAATTAAATGATTTGTGAACATAGAAAGTTTAAAAATAAATATTATATCTTATGAAGAATAAAATTAGCAAAGATCATTTTTTAATCTAATTATTTTTTAATCTTTTCTTTAAACTCACCTTGCTTAACTGACATTTAAAATAATGAGATTATTTTTTAATTTGATGCCGATCTCTGTGTGATAACATAAAGTTAAACGCCAAAACAAAAAAATACATTTTTTGACGCATGGAGAAAAATTAAGTTGTTTTCTTAAACTTAAGTCACGTAACCTTTGACACCAATTAAGATTAAAGAATGAGAAATTTTTTTTTTCAAATTACGTCTACGTGAATACGCCTTAGGCGCTTTTGATATTATCAAACACTGATATATTTCTGAAAAAACTAACATTTTAGAATCAAATTAAAATAGGTATTTTAATTGAATATTCTTTCAACTCTCATTATAAATTGTAACATTTGACTAGTTTTTGTCCTTACTGTCTTTTTTTTCATAAACAATATATACAGTGGAATAATTTTTAAAAAAACCCAAATAACCTCAACAATTTTTGCGAACAGTTTTTCAAGAACAAATATCTCTTAAAACACTGTCCATAGTATGCTAATTTCTGTATCTAATGACCTAAATTTAGTAATCTTTTTTCACAAAAAAATATTCGTTAATCTCGAAATAATTTCATTAAAAATGATTTTTAAGAAACATTATATTTTAGTAATAAATAATACCGCCTGTGTTACAAGGTACAAAAATTTTACTTGATACTAAGCAATTTTATATTCTTTTCAAACTTCTTTAGTTCGACACTGAGAAAAAAATGGTCAAAACTACTAAAATATGGTAAAATTTTGGTACTTCTGGTTGTATGGGAAAACCAAAAGCTCCATAATTTTAATAAAACGTTTTGTTATGATTTTGGTAAAATTAACTATAAAATATGGCTTTATATTATGTGATAAATTTGATCACTTCCTTAGAGCATGCCATGAAAAACTTTATTCGTTTAATTACTTTCAAATGTTCTATTTTTTACTCAACCTGTGAAAAAAAGATCTCTGATTTCAAAAACCAGAATTTCCATCAAACCATTAGGATATGAGTGGAAAAACTGCAAAATGAATGGTTAATTTATTTAAAAATATTTACTTTATTTTTCTATTACCGTATAATGTTATTGTTGTTGGGCTGGGATAGCCTGGTAGGTATGGGGTTGAACCCATCTCCAAAAAGTCGTGAGTTTGATCCCCGTCAGCCAAAGAACACCTGTTTAAAAAGTGACTGGTGCACGTTAAATCTGTTTGGTCACAAATTCCTCTATGTTCGCATAAAAAATCATACGCGTGGTATTACTGAATCGTTCTCTGGTTCAGGTCAAAATAACGATCTGTGGATGAATGAATAGATACATGAATGGTTCCGTCCTATAAACGGGCTGTGACGTATGTGTGTGGTATAGATAGAGCCACTGAAAAACCAAAAGAAAAAGCACCCCCTTTACCTTAACGGCATACGACAACATGATTTTTTACCAGAAATGTCATTATCATGCTGTACGAAAATTTTAACAGAATTTTTTTTCCCGTATAACTTATCAGTAAATTTAAATCTTCATCTGAATAACTTTACTTTTTCTCAACATAAACGAAAAAATAAAAATTGTTTGAATAAAACGGATCAAAATAGTTTTATAAATTGAAGCGAATAATACGCCTTAATTGCTTGGAATAAAAATGGAGATAAATGTTTTTACAATTTATAAAGAAAGATAAATTAAAAAATAAATAGGAATTTTTAAATTAAACATTATTAAACATTCAGTAAGTTAAATACAATAATAAAAATTTTTATAAATATTATATTATTATAAAATTTTTATATATTTTTATATTATTAATGTATATATATATATATATATATATATATATATATATATATATATATATATATATATATAACTATATATATATATATATATATATATATATAGTTATATATATATATATATAACTATATATATATATATATATATATATATATAGTTATATATATATATATATAACTATATATATATATATATATATATATATATAGTTATATATATATATATATAACTTGGTTTCATGTGGCCTTTTTCTTCTACAAATTCCTTATTTATTTTCCGTTGATTTTGTTTTCGTTCTAGTCAAAACAAATACTGTTCTCAATGCGCCACAGTGAATCATATGGAATTTCACTTTATTTTTAAGAATTTTTGCAAAAATTATTTCCTATATTTCGATTACGTAAACGCTTTTTGCATTTTTTATTAGTAAATAAAAGTGGTGCATTGATGCCATACCTCAAGCTTATTTATCAATTATTTTCAGACGATTTCTTAAATAAATGTAGTGCAAACGATACTTTCTAATTATAGGATTTGATTTTCTACTCATAAAAAAATTATTTTATAAATTAATGTTTCAGAAAATTATATTTTTTTCTTTGTTAGGACACTTTGATTTTATTACGACCTACAGTTTCTTTTTAGTTTTTGTCAGCGTATATTGTAATCGTATCTTCCTTAATAGCATCGTACCATAATCGATTCGAATCGTATTATTGTATTCCTTATTCTTTTGTTTAGTTTTATTAAAAATTACTTTAAAAGAAAATGAAAATAAAACTAATTTTTTATTGATATTTTAAGGAGAATTAATATTAAAAATGGCTACGGAAGGGGCCTGAGCTCGTCTGGCTTCAATACACAAATTTATAAAATAATTAAGTTACTTTTAATCGAGGGTTTTTGTTTTTAATAGAATGCGTAAAAATTTAGATGTTGAGTGTTCTAATCACTACATTTTTAGTTCAGTATAATCTTTATCACAAAACGGGTGGACTTTTTAATAATTCTGTTTATAAATCTTTATGTCAATTCTAATTAAATGGTGTAAAGTTACGCCATATCTTCTATAAAAAAGAAACCCCTTTATTCAACTGTATATTTTAAGACATTTTCCTTTTATAAGTTAAATTAAAAATCGCTGAAGCACATGAGGTAAATAAGACATTTTTTATTAAAAAATAAAATAGAAAGTAATTGTTTGGAAATATTTAAGCTTTTTTTGTAAATATTTAAGTTCTTAATAAGGATTTTAGTTTTTTTTCAGATATATTTAGGACATTATGTTTAATCGTAACTCTATGTAATATTGTTCTCCAGAAGAAATTTAAATCAATTTGGTAAAATGTGTATACGTCAATATTAGAAAAAAGATTACATCAATAAACAACAATGTTCTTTTTTATTTTAATATATTGTGCAAAAGCAAGTGTTATTCAATGATACTAACAATTCAAAAATTATTAAATACCTTTATAAAATTATAATATTATCTAAATTTTAACTAAAATATTCATAAATCCAGTAAAATTGAAGATGGAAGTGCAATTCATAGTGTTTCAAATGATGGACGAAATAAAGGCAATATTTAAAGGGGTGTGAAATTTAATGAAAATACTATAATTTTAACTTAGTTTTTTATTTTCAATTATTTTAATTGTTGTTTTATTTATAGATAAAATATATTGCGAGCCTACTAGAACATCAATAAACATTCTAATTCAGAATAGAAATAAGAAATAAAAAATAATAATAAATTATAACAAGAAATTAATATTTTTAAAATGCAGCTATATTTTACTTTGTAAAAACTGCTTGTAAAAAGATACAAACAGTTCTTTGTGTTTACAGGTACAGATAGACTTACAATATTTAAAAATTATGTCTATCAGGTATAGATTTTAAATTGATGCATACTAAATGAGCATAGTTCATTTTGAAAAATCAGTAGTGATAGTGCTAAAATTTTATTTATTTAGAATAATATTAAATTAATAATTGTGCATAGTGAGAATCGTAAATTTATCCATTAAAATAATTTTGGAAGAACCTAGTGCACATTTGTTATTAAAAAATGAAGATTTTGAAGTAAAATAAAATTTAAAATAGTTTAATTTTTGAACTCTTCAAAACTAAAATTAAATTTTAAAGAAATGAGCAAAAAGAAATTACTTTACGAAATCAACAAATCTAAACTTTAAATAAAAACCTTAAAAATATTGTTGATTGGGCAACATTATTATAAACATAAAGAGAAAACCAATTAAAGGGATTAAAATGAAATAACATCAACTTGACAAACGAAAATAAACACTCAATAAGTATTTGAAAACTAAAAAAACCTTTAAACAAAAAAAAAATAGACTTAAGAAAATCGAAGGTGAACTCAAAAACATTTCAATTTTCTTTAATTACCAATCTTAAAACACAAACTTATTCTGATTAACTATAAAAACAAATGTTAATTTATTCTTTAAATTAAGAGTTTATATGCAAGAAAATAAAAAAGTAGGTCTCACCCCTTTCATAGGATTTTACACTTCTTACACTTTTTTCCCCGAATAAATGGAAGTTATGAATCAACTTTCTTTATTTATATTTTTTTTAAATTAACTACTACGAAAGCTAAAAAGTTATTAAAATCGCAGGCTTAGAATACATAAAACTTAACGAAAAAAAAAAGGATCAGCTTTCTCGAGTTTAAATACAACATTCATCAAAAGTGATCACTTTATTGAACACTTTTCGGTCGCATTATCGTTGCTACAATTATCATATGAGTTCTTAGTTTACATGTCCAAACGAACAATGTTAAAATGGGTTAGCATTTTTAAAGATGTGAGATACAGTATCAAATTATTCGTCCTTTTTCTCCAAATAAAAATTTACAACTAAGTAACTAAACATCATCAAAGATCAACAGCAAACAAATAACATTTAATGAAAGTAGAACAAAGCTTTTAAAAAATAAAAACATCAATAATCATTTTACAACGGATTCAATACAAATCAATGCATTTTAATCTTGTTACCTATCTTTTACGGACGACTTAAAGTTCAAGTTAAAAGCGATAACATTCAAGCATCAACTTTCTGAATTTGAACCACTCCTTGAAAAAAAATGTGTTGACGATTTAAAAAAAAAAAATGATTTAAAACTTGATTTGCTTGATTTAAAACTCATTGTGCTTTTTGAGAACAAATATAATTTTGTTGTTCATTCTTTTGAATGATTTTTACATATCGACTTTCTTTCAACTTTAAATTTGATAAATTGTGAAAGTAAATTTAAAATTGATCACAAATTATTAATTTCATTTTAAATTACCGATCATTTAAAACCCCTTTAATCGCTGTTAAAATTTTTATTCTAAAAATATGGTAAAATAACTGGCAGCTGTCTGTCCATCCGATTAAACGTAAAGTTTACGATAAAGAACATTTTTTTTCCTTTATGGTTTTAAAACCATTTACAAAGAGTATGGTTATAAAACCATGAATACAAAAATATATGATTTTTTTAACCATTTGCAACTAGCATTTTTCAAAAACGCAAATAAAAATTTATTATTTAACTAGACATACGGCTTTTCGTAAGGTAATGGGCATTAGAGAGTGTAGAACACTGGAAATTCTTCATGCGTTGAAGGTGAAGGAGAAAATATTGTGGTGTCAATACTAGGACATGAACTCCAGTTCTGCCGATTATGAGACTGAGAGATAAGCGAACTTGGCTATGATATGTACGCAGTTGCAAAGAACTAAGTAACTTCATTAGGTGGTTCTAGTTGGTGCGATAAAATTCTGGTTTTTTAAACGTATTAAGTGAAAGCAGTTAATAAACAGTTTTTCTTAAACTTAACAGTTTGATTACCATTTTATTTAGGGTTATTTGACTGTTTTGAATAAATATGGTAAAGTTACCATTCGAAAAATTGTTACTTAGCCATTTTTCCGAGAAATTTCCAACAGTGAGTGTCTGAACACAATATATACATTAAGGAAAAGTTATTCATATTGTATTGAAATTTTGTTTGCATTTCTTCCTGTTAATAAATTTTTGTCGTACAAACATAATGAATATTAGTCCAAATGTGCTCAAATAGAAAAGCATTTTATTAGAATATTAAAAAAATGCTTGGCTTATGGGATTGTTCGTTCAAAAACTTTATATTTCTACTTCTGCAATAGAATTTTAGAGTAAAATAGATTTTATCAAGACGGTTAGAGTCTATAACAGTTGTGTAAAATTTGAAATTTTTAACTATCGCAAAGGAAATTTAAATGTATGCATCTATTTTAAAATGACATCCTAATTCTTTCATTAAAAAAATATTAAAGTAGATTTATTTAAATATAGCTGGTAATCTGGACAATTGGTATGTTTACATTTAAAATATTTTTCTGACAATGTGAGCGTTTGAAAAATAGAGCAATAATTTACGGGAAAAAAATTTTTTTAACAAACACGTTTACCAATTTTTTTCTTCAAAACTATATTGAGAGGGTTTTTGGAACCATTCAAAAGATTCACACGTGAATGTAATTGCTGTGACCTTTCGTGACTCTATTGTGATTCACATCTAATTTTAGGAGATCTCAAAAGACTACACAAGACATTCAAGTGACTAGTCTAATTTTATTGAGAAAAGTCGAAAAAAATATTCCTTCATTTTTAGACAAAAATCAAAGTAACTTAATTTCATGCAAATATTTTACTAAGTTTACTGATAAAAAATTACGTCTGAAATACTGTTATTTATTTTTAAATTATCATATTTGCCATCAACATGTCCAGGTACTTGGGCATGCGGCCCTTTATTTAAGAAAGGGTTGTGCACCCTATGGTATATAGTATATGAATTACAATAAGAATGCTTATTTTTCTTCTATTGATATTTTTTTTAATTCACTTTTCAAACAATAATAACCTTTCATTAAACTTTGAATATACTATGGGAATAAAGTAAATATTATTCCCGTATTATTTAGATTAATATCATTTAAATGCGGTAAGTTTTTATGTTCCAATTTATTACTTTCTTAAATTCGCCTTTTCCATCTCAATTATCAATTCCTTAATTATTAAAATTAAAAAAAATTAAAATATGTAAATTAAAATAAATATAAATATTTCACATTAAAAGTTTTAAAAAATGAAGTATAAGATAGAGCGCATTTATAAATCTTGCGGAGGGCACCTGAGTTTATGTACGCTACTGGGACCAACTAACCTCGGTGCCCCCTATAATTTAAATTCATTCCAAACTGAAAACTTTCGTAAGGCAGGGTTTAACACTATTAAGGTAACCAAAACCATTTAACACGGTAAATGTCAAATGCTGATATAAGCAGCGCTGTTTTTAGTTTTGTCACTTTCAACTTTCATACCATGAATCGCATGTTTTAGTGAATCACATGTGTGTTTGTAGGCTTCATTGAGTAAGTCAATTTCAGAAAAATAAAAATTTGTAACACCTAATTTTTAAAATAAAAATTTTATATTTAAAATTAATATAAATGTTATTGATATTGAAAATGGAACCATTATAACAACTTTAAAAGGACATAAATTACGACTGCTATTTAAAAATCAAGATTTTGAATTATGAAAACTCATTTACTCAAAACTCAATCATTTTAATTTCTTAACTGCTAAAAAATTAATGAATTTATTGAAGAAAGAAGCCTAAAATATTGGAAAAATGTGCAAATCAAACTATATAAATTAGAAGGGGAGATTTCCGTATCGTAATTTGTGGCAGAATAATTGCCAAGTCTTGGCAACTTCCGGGCAGCTGTCCGCGAGAAACTAAAAAGGAATATCATAGAAAAGAACCAACTCGAAAGGTATAACTCGTAGCCAACACCCGGGCAAACGTCTATGTTTTTTTAAGCAATTTGTAAGTTTACTGTAAATATATTTTGCAGTCAGTTATCTGTTTGGCACCTTGGCAACTGTAGTTGGCGGAACAGATGATCACGATACGGATATCCCCAATTTAGAAAATAAAAACCATATATATATAACATGTGCTTGCTAAAACTGTTGATAAGGGTGTATTACTTTAAAAATGAAGTAAAAAAATAAAAGGAAATGTGATCACCCCGAAATAACATTGACATAGCAATCGAAAATAAACACGCAAAAAGTATTTAAAAACGAAAGAACCTTTTGAGAATGAAATAATTTCAAGTTAATAAAAATCGAAAGTGAATAAAAACCGAGCCAATGACTTAATAAAAACCAAATAATCAATCTGAATATCTTTAAGAAACGAAATAAGGACTCGCCTCTTTTATATGTCACAACTCTTGCGTCCTCAAACATAAACAATTAATTCAAAATAAAACGGAATTGGCTAAGTTGGATAATCATTTTTAGCTTTCGAACCACCACCACCATTATTAAAGCTTCGATATCGCTCTTTTCACCAAATAATTAAACTCTATGCGATAAACTAAAGGGGAGATTTCCGTATCGTGAGCTGTGGCAGAAAAATCGTCAAGTCTTGAAAACTTAGAAGAAATAAACTTAAAAAAAACATCACAGAAAGTAACCAACTCGAAAGGTATAACTCGTAGCAACCCCGGGCAATCATCTACATGTTTTTTTTTTTTTTTTAATTCGCAAGTTTAAAATCTATTTGGCAATTTGACGATTGTAGTTGGCGCTACAGATCACGATACGGAAATGTCCCCAAACTAAAGAATAACTAAAAATATTTAATAGCTGGTAGAAAAGTCGAAGCTCTTAATGTATATTTATGTATCTTAATGTATAAAACGCACTCAACAAAAATTAAAGAACTTTGTATGGTAAAATTTCTTTTCCAAATGGCTATGTTCAATTATGGTGTAGAATTAACAGCTGCACTCAGCCAATCGTGGTCAAGCGAATAAAGAAAAAAAATTTTAAAAAATGCTGACTCTAGAAGAGGGGTTTCCAACTTACATGAGGCCGGGGGCCGCAATTAAAAACACCAGTCAAATGGCGGGCCGCAACTTTATCAAAATTTTATATAGGACTCTAATGTTTGAAGGAACATTAAATATAACTGTCAGATTTTTATCTAATTGTGCAAAACAAAAGTATTGAATTACAAATAATAATAAATATTTTCTCGAATAAATATTTTTTTGGATGCAAAACCAGAGAAATAAATTTTTTTGCACCGTTGGTATGTTAAATTTCACAGAAACGAAGAAATTAGGTTTTTTTAACGAAATAAAAGTATTTTAAACCCATTTAAATTTTTTATGAAAATTGTCCCCAAAAAATAACAACTAATATTTTTTAGTTCGCGGGCCGCAAAAAAGGCTTTGCGGACCGGGGGCCGCCAGTTGATAACCACTGCTCTAGAAGAACTGGCCATGTTTTGAAATCGTTTGCTTTTTTTCTATGAAATATCATTTAGATGTTTCTTTTGTAACTAATTTTATTTTACCGTATTGACTATCTCTATTGTCATTTTTGTAAATTGTCAAATTAAATTTGTAATTTTTCACTAATTATTATACACATTTGAAACTCGTACCATTCATCAAATCTAATAGTATCTGAATACAATATATACTTTAATACTGAATGCATAATATTCAATTGAAAATTTATCAGAACATTTTCCGAAAAAAATCTGTGTAGTACAAATGCAATCAATATTAGTCCAAATCTACGAGAATTAGAATAAAACATTTTATTTAAAATGAAGCATTTTATATGAAAAAATTTTACACGAAATTGTTCATACAAACATTTTGTAATTTTTCTATCTCCGCAATAATATTTTTAAATAAAATAAATCATATCAGAACTGTTAGTGGATATAAAATTTGAAATTTTTAGCATGAATCTTAAAGAAATAGTAAGCAAATACAATCGTAAGGAAACTATTTTCAACTGTTTTAAAAAGTAACAACTATTTCAAGAACATCTAAATTCTTTTCTTCAAATAAATAATATAAAATAAATTTATTTAAATATTGTTCGATATTTGGACAAGGGGTGTTTAACATTTTAAATCTTTTCTCGGACACTGTGCTTTAGGGTATGGGGCAATATTGTACGAAAGCAATTTTTTTAAACCAACACGTTTGCGGAAATAAATTCTTTTTCGAAGTCGCATTTGAAGGCTTTCGAAAATATTTAAACAGGTCACACTTTTTTAATATAATCAATGAATGTCATGAAATGTTTCCTTGTGACTTTCAAGGAATCAAAGAGGCAACAAATTTTCCAAATGACTTTAGTCCCAGTAAAATATATTTGTGACTACCAAGTGAGAAAAGTCACAATAAATAGTGAGGGAGACTTTTATGCGATATCAAAAGACAGAGTAAAATCAAAGTCACATTATGACCTCCTTGAGAGAATTCAAAACTGTCATACTTATGACTGTGACTGCTGTGACCGTTTGTGACGTTATTATGACATCACTGTGACAATCTGTACTATCTGGGTATGATGTAAGCTTTTTCGATTCTACTATTAACTCCAGAGATGTTCTTAAGTTCCCTACAAAAAAATTTTAACATTAATAATTAGAAAAAAAAATTTTATCTCCATACAATTTTCAATTAATTTTAAACTTTTTAGTGATGGTATTTTTATATGCTAGGATAATTCCTACTTTTGACCTTGCTGTAAATCGAATAAAAACAGATTTATTTCATTTTACAAGAGAACAATTTTTATATTGAATGCACGATCCTCAGTATGCATGTTCATTATCTTGTGCTATCTGTATATCGTCTTGAGAATCGTTTATAACGAGCGCATAAGCCTGCGTATGTGTGCGCAACAGTAAATAAATATATATAAATAAATAGATGCATCCGAGATTACGATTTGATTTGAACCCGCTACCTTCTTCAGGTTGTTGGGACAGCCCTGATATACTAATTTTATTTACAATAATATCGTGTTTAGTAACAGTTAAGCTACTGACTTAGTTCAGCCATGTCCAGGCATTTGTTCATATACAAATGCCTTTTTTTTTAAATTTTAAATGTCAGTAGATGATAATTTACAACTTGCATAGAAAAAAAAATCAACCGATATTAAATGTTTACTGCACTGTTAAAATTACCTGCTTTCGTTTGAAATTGCCTAATTTAACCCCATTTACTACCAAACAACATGGTAATAAAAACTGTATTTTATTGTGGATTTTTCCAGAAAGTCATTACCAGAGCACTTTGTTACAAATTACTTTATTTTTTGGTGTTCCCATTGAGCTATAAACACGGTAAATTTGACTATATTCTGGTTGTTTTGACCATACTGTTGCACTCGTTTGGAATTGAACAGTACGCTTCGTTTTCTTTATAACCTTGGTAAGAATTAATGACTATTAGTAGCTTAATCATGGATTCCTTACTCAAAGTTTTACAGCTACATTTCAAAACTGAAACTAGGAAACTCTTTGGGTTCTTTTCCTTTTTACAAATAAATTTCGATATTGAAAAATAAATATGTTTTATCTAAAGTAGTGTACAAGAAAATAAAAAACAATTGGTCTTTAATTTTGAACTCTATGATTTTACGAGTAAAGATATGAACTCTAGTATATATACTTTCTCATAATTATACAATCTATGATTTGAATACTTCCTTATGTATTTTCTATTCGTACTAAATAGGGACAATAGTAAACGCATTTATTTCTTTACTCATAAAATACACAGGGTGTTCTCTAACGATCACCTTTAATATGTATTTTAAGAAACCTTATCAAGAATGAAAACAAAATTTATACACGTGGGAAGTCACGAATTAATATTAAAGCAAGATTAAAAATAAAAAAAGTTTTATGAATTCTTTTATTTTTTTTACAAAAAAAGTCTGTATTGGTTAACAATATCCCTCTGTCGGTAAAACAGAGAAAATCTGTACTGGATAATAAATTCTGTTACATACAGATGAAGTCTGTATCAATTTTAAAGATTTTCTCTGTACCAGCTACAGCGGAAAATTGGTAGGATAGCTGACATAGCTTTTCCCTTAAATATGCAGAGTTTTTTAGTGTATGCTCCAAACAATAAATATATATTTGTCGTATAACATTAAAAAAAATAGTTTAGAAGATTTTGCCATAAAACTCTTAGGAAAATTTGCAATAGGTTTGCCATAAAAAATGCCATAGAATATTCCTACTGGGTTTTGCTTAGGTTAAATTTTGCCATAAATATATGGCAAAATTTTGCCATAAACGTATGGTAAATTTTTGCCTTACATATGTGGGGAAATTGTATTGTAAACTTTTACCGTAGGTAAAACCACATTGAGATTTCCTATGCTAGTTTTTAAAAAGCAAATTTTAAAATTATGTTGTGCCTTTGATTAAATTTTTCCATAGGGTATGGCTTCTTCATAGCTATATGGAAGTACAATGCATATAGAAATTTATACATAGACAATAATAAACAATGTAATTACAGTGAGCTTTCAGAACTTTTCTCAAGAATAATTAATAATTAATTAATAAATTTATAAATTTAACAGAAACTGAGAATAAGGCAGTGATTTTGATAATTGTATCTTACCATATGAATATTGTATCATACCATATATTACCATATTTGTATCTTACCATATGAATTTCTATAGTTGTCATATGTTTCCATGGATTACCTTAGGCGTGCTTACGGGAAAATATTAACTTATTTTCAGTCAAAAACGCACTTTTAGACACTAAGATAACGCTTCTAGTTTATGTGTTTTTAAAAATTAAATTGTTGCGAAATTACATTTTAAGAACGTAAATTCCAGGTTTTAAAAATGTCTACACAAAATTAGATATTTTAAAAGTGAGAAAGCAAGTAAAAAGCTTTTGTCACATATGCTCTATGTGGCTCAATTTTAAGAAGTTATTTAAAAACTAATCTATGATAAAGGATAAAGTGCTTTTTTATTGCAGAAATATATTTTGAAAATACAGTCTCAAGCCAAATTATTAGACGCACTATACGATTCTATGTGAAATCTTAATTATCAGGTGATACTATACAACTTTATTGTTTAAAGTGTCTGAAACCGGTTTGCTCTTGTTTACGTTCATGTATCAATTGGTTAACATTGTAATGCAATATGTTAAAAATAAATACAATTAGGAAGTATATAAAAAATCTCCTGAATAAAAACCCATTACATGCATGTTTAAGTATAAAAGTATTGCATATAAACTCATGCAAAACATGTAATTATTAAAAAACTACACTGCATCTAATAATTTGGTCTAGTTATTATAATACACTAATATTATACCTGATATAATAAATGTTCTATATTTTAATATTATATCGTCGAGTAAATTCTAACGTCGAATTCATATTATATATTGTCTAATTTAACCAATTGATACACAAGCGTAAACAAGAGCAAACCGGTTTCCAAATTTAACTAAATCCTATAAAATAAGACAAACTGTAAGAAGTTTAAAATAGTTACTTTCGTAAAATATTAGTTAGATCGTAAAATATTTGCTAACGTCAAGAAGAAAAATAAAGATATACTTAAAAACCTTAAATGTGAAAATTTATTTGTAAAAATTTTTAACTGTACTCAAGATCAAATAAACTTCTTATAAGAACCTTCTGAAACAAAAATAATTCAAAGTAAGCTACAAAATAAGGGAGATTAAAAGTGCTATTATCTTTCAATGGAAACTTCACTGCATAACATAACTTGACAACTTCTTGCATCACGTGCTTTGTTTGTAATTAACGTCAGCTTAAGGAAAAGATTTTAAAGCTTCTAGCGTCTGTTGAAATCTGCATAGAGCCAAAATAAACTTTTAAAAAGTAAGTTTAAAGACATAATATTTTTCGATATTTTAATGAAGTAAATTTATGTCTCTACTAATAAGTTCACATTTTCTTAAAAACAATTTTTTTTTAAAATTCTTATGCAATGAATAATAAAAAGAACATATTGTTTAAATAAAATTGGATTTATGATTTAAGATTAAATTAGTAAATAAATTCAAAATTAATCAATAATATTATTTTTAATTGTTACTAGACAAAATAAACTAAAAAAAAATCTCTTTATTTATGTTTCGAATATATTTTTGCTATAGTTTTATTTCTTACTAATTGAACATTTCACCAAAGTTAAATGTTTTTTGTGACACACGATAATTAAAAAGATAACTTTGGCATAATGAGAACAATCCTAGAAAAATGACGAAGGCAAAGTATTTCTTATATATGAAGAGTTTAGCGGAAGAACAAGCTAAGTGACATTTTAAAAAGATTACTCGGTAAAGATTACTCGGTACTTTAGTCTTATTATAACATTCATTCATCTAGCTAAATCTATTAATTCCGAAGGTACTCAATAAAAGGTCCAGCTAAGTGACATTATTTGAGTATTTTTTAGATAGAATTCCGAAGGTACTCAATAGAAGGTCCAGAGGTGGAAGATGGAAAGCTTTTTGATGAAACTAACAGGCATTTGCGTTACATGGAGAGAAAAACCAAGAACCCTCCAACGGTTTGCCTGACGGCAGGGGGACTCTAACCCAAGATACGTCTACCGATGAAGATATTTTTATGTCAGCACAGTAGTCGGTGCAAGCCGGATGCGGAATTCGTATCGATCAGTCTGGAATTCGAACCCGGATCACTTCATTGGGAGGCGAGCGCTCCATCCCCTGAACCATCACGACACACGAATTAATAATTAAAAAATACAAGAAAATAAACCCTTAAATAGGTTCAATATATTTTTTTGTTCCTGATTCGCATTAGTTTTTGTTTCAGACACACAGTCCTGGTAATAAATTTATTTATTTTTTATAGCAAACTCACGTTGAAAATAACTATTACTTTGTGTTTATGCAACTTTTTCAATTTATTGTTATTGTTACCCTGGTGGGCTGAAATAAAACTAAGTAATCAATAAATTGATAATAATCAACAATGCAAAATCATTCGCAAAATTGAAAGAGATATGTGGGCACAATTGACTCAAAATACTATTTATTTTATTTACCTATTCTTATTTGCTACTCTTTCTGATGGCAATACGCTATTAGATTAAGCACAACATGTTTTTTGGAGTTCGTTCTCTTAAAATGAAGATTAACAATGTTTAATATCATTCGGCTTAATTCGATGCTCGAGGCAAATCCTCCCCCCCCCCCCCGATTGTCAGAAATCGCCATTATCAACCATTTTTCTTCTGTACTTATCTTATTCGGTAAGCTGTAAAAAATAAATTTTCAAATTACTTATATTACGTGTCATGATACATATATCAGTACGCATAGTACATATTAAAACAGCACCAATAAACATAATATCAGTAATACAGTCCCTGTCCAAATTATTAGACGCACTATAAGAAGATTAAAAATAATGTAATTTATGCTAATAAACTGTACAGCAGAAACAAAATTTGAATCCTTACTTTTTTAAAACATAGAAAGATCAATCAAAGCAAGTCCCATTTTAATTACTATTTTTAAAATACAATATTTAAAAAATTTGAGAAATTGTAGTTCTCATGTAAAAAAAAAATGTTAAAACATTTCACTACCTAAAAAACATTTTTAGAGACCAACTATTTATACGGGGGGGGGGTTTGATTTAAGCTTCCTTTCACTCACAAAGATCCCGGAAAGGAAAGAAAGATATTGATATTTTAAAATATTATTATTGTTATTATTGTTAAAATGCACTAAAGCACCCAAATAGAGTTTCTCCGCATGAAAAATTGTGAATTGAATTTTATGCAGAGCGTCCCCATAAAAAAAATTTGCTGAAGGAATTGTTAACTGCTAAAATAATAAATGATTAAATTGATCATTACTTGGATTGATCAAAGAGTTCGTGTCGCCCGTATTCATAATTGATCCTAACCCTCGGTCAGAGTTCAAAACAGGTTTTATGAGAGCAACTCTAGGTTAGAATCCAAAATTTCATTGCACCGTGTACGTAAATGCGAGTTACTCTAAAGCAAAGAATATATATTCTTTGTCTAAAGGGTGGAATCTGGTTGCTGATAAACACACAAGCAGTATTCGTGTGGATGATATTAAAACTCCCATGTATACAGTTTGTGAGGATTGTCTTTTTAACTAAAGGTCCTTTGTTTCATAAAAGCAGGTATATTTCAGAATAAAAAAAAATACTTTTATAATTAAAATGAAACTTCTCAACGACAAAAATTATTTAAAAAAAAAAAAAACTATAAGTATTATAAAGAATACATATGACATTTTTGATGATCAATAAAAACGTTCGATTTCATGCTTATGTTGTATTCTCCCTTCCTCACAAAACACAAATGTGGGCTAATTTAATATGCATAAATCTACAAAAAAAATCATAGAAAAATAAGTATCTAAAGCAAAATATCTATGAGTATCAAAGTATTTTTTTATTTATATTTAATAAAAAAATATATTTATTAACTTTTATAAAGATATTTTTTTTTCATTTAAAATTTATTTCGATTAGTTAAAAAATATTAATAATAAAATCTATTTTTTAAAAAAATTATTATAAGAAATCAGCTGATTTCTAAATGTTCTAAAACAAATCTTGTTCTTGCCGGCGTTTTGTTCTAAATTTCATAAGATATTCTTGGAGAATTAAAAAAATATCGCTTTGTTTTCTTTAACGCCAATATTACCCACTTTGTTTTTTTCCTACCTCGTGCGCCCAATGAACTTAAAGAGAAACCTAGTTTCCATGGCAACGGCTAATGCTAATATGATTCGCATTGAAAATTTTACAACAAAAGTATTTTAGAATGTACAGACTAAAATTCGTGTAATTATGTGAGATTACAAACGAAAATGAGCAAAATAGAACATGAAAATCAAAACAAAAGCATAGATATTGATAAAAGTTTTAATCCTAACAGAAAGTTTTTATGTTCGATTGAATGAAACTAAAACACGAACCTAGGAAATTTTCACCGGCAGTTAATTTGGCGGAAAGCTATGCTGCTTAAGATTGTCGTATTTACCGTTTATTTGTCACTGGTATTGCACTTTCTGTGCGCATAAAATGGATGTTTCTCCTTATTTACTGAAAAAGATTTTAAAATATTTAATTATTCATACAACGAATATAGTTTCCTAGAAGAAATTTGAAGCTAACACTTTCAGAACAGACGACAAAATTTTTTAAAGTTGATATGGAAGAAATGAACTGCAATTAATGTAAATAAATAAGAAAAGTTTACTTACCTGCAAAAGAAATCGACAATTTCAAAGACAACTTGCATGCTTCGACAACAAAATCCACCATTAGTCAACAGCTAGAAAATAAGTTATGGGTCACGGTTAAAGCTCGTGCCTGTCATATAGTACGAAAGTTTGGTGCAATCGATTGCTCCATAAACGCATTTCTTGATCATATTTACCAATTTATGGCGCAACCTAAATAAAATATTTTTTCATTTACAGAATTTATGGTGCAATTAGAAACTTTGCATCAAGTATTGGTTAAACATTTACCCAGATTTCTTACAGTGTATCAAGCTTCTACTGAAAGATGGGAAGGAAAAGTATCAGTGTTTTAAATGCCTAAAGGCCAATAATGGCAGTTTTTTTGAATATAACTGAGTTAATATGAAGACAAAGAGTTTTTTTTATCTTCTTTCTAATTAAAAAAATAGTAGGAAAAAATTCTTTTAATTCATAGTATATACAAATATTATATTCATACAAATAAAGGCATGAAATTCTGAATTAAATTTCGTAATCTTTTGGATTTGTAGGTTTATTGAAATCATATTAGAAACCATAACATTTTTTTACTTTATAATTTATTGTCGGTCCCTCGAACTTCAACAAGCTTTAGACTTTATTGATATGTATAAAAATCACACGACCTAAACACATAACACACACACACACACACACACATATATATATATATATATATATATATATATATATATATATATATATATATATATATATATATATATATATATATATATATATATATATATATGTAATAACAGAGCTTCATCTCTGTTATCAGTGGTGTATTTAGCTTTAATAATGCAGTCGTAAGCCATGTTACACACAAAAAATCTTTATTAATGGTAGTAGGCTGGTGTCGATAACACTTCACATCACACTCCGCAAGGGAGGGGGTGGACAAGACTTTGGACAATTCCGGAACAACTTTTCAGGATCACAACATGATGGAAAAAGCCATGCGAAAAGCATTGCTCTCGCTTTTATACTAACACAGATTTGAGTAAACAGGCACAGTCGTTGGCATACTTGTATCCTTACGCATTAAGGAAAATCATTTCATGCTTCCTTATATGGAAGTGAAAGGGGGAGAGATTCTATAAATAACTCAATCGTATGTTTATCAGCCTTGACTTCCCAAAATAGAATCTCTCTACGCTTATTCTTTAACAAAGATATTTTATTAAAACGAAAGAGATTTAATTCTTTTATTAATACAAAAGTATTATAATTTTTGTATTACATCCCCCCCAAAAAAGATTTTTGGCAAGCCAAAAAGAAATCATAATAAAATTTAGAATTCTCTGAACTTTTAAAATTTATGTTGGTACGACTGTTCCTTTTCACTACTACAAATAACATTTTTTCAATTATCTGTTAAAAAAAAAAACAACTATATACAATGACAATAATAAAAACATGATAATACACTTTATCTGTTTAGGCAACTAAACAGAAAGAAAAATGAAACATATTTTTATAACTAATCTACTAAAATTTTCAAAAAAATTATTATTTTTGTTTTGTTTTTTTTTACACAAAAATATACATAATTTTTATCCAAATATCACTTCTTCCCTTGAAGAAGTAAAAAATTTTCTTTTGTTTTGGACACTATTCATGATTTAATTTCTACATATGTGGGTTGTTATATTTCCTAAGATTTGATACATGTACTATTTCAAAATTTTGTTTACTTCAATTTTTCTTTCTATTTCCTATTTTTTCGTCGATGTTAACCTGATAATGTATGCACCTATTACCTAGTTCTCTCTTCGAATCATTTGAAATGTTTGGCCTTTCTTTCTTTTTCCTATTTTTCCTGTTCTTTTTGTTATTAACTTCTTGGTCATTCTTTCTTTTTCCTATTTTTCCTGTTCTTTTTATTTTTGTTACCCCTCACATTTTTTTTTTTTCAAAATGTTTACTTTTACTGAAACATCTTAAACTTTTTTCAAAATGTTTACTTTTGTTGAAACATCTTGAACTTCTATTTTTTTTTTCAAAATGTTTACTTTTATTGAAACATCTTAAACTTCCATTTTTCAAAATGTTTACTTTTATTGAAACATCTTAAACTTTCATTTTTTTTCACAATTTTTGACCTTAACATTATGAGAATTCTGTTGTCTAATGTGCAAGGATAAGTTGTCATTGTTAGATTTAGCAGAGATGATCAGTCTCTTACCAACTTGAGTAACAACTGGCCCGACACAATTAAAAAACAAACAAAAATCTTTGCAAGTCTGCAACCCTACTAAAGCATACAGTAACTCAGTATCAAGTATAAGAAACTTGGCTGAGTTAACAATTTCGCCTATCGTAATAAGGGGAAACTCACACAATTTGTTAAGCGTGAAATGTCCTTTTGTTTGGGTAACATTTAATTTTTCACATTTTTAATAGGAATTTTTAGTTTTGACCAAGTCCGAAAAAGAAAAAGCCTTACAAATTTCTTTTAGTTTTTTGTTTTTGTTTGAAAAGCTGAAAAATTTTGAATTTTGTTTGCCGTCACAAATTTAATTGACGTTTGAAACACATTTATTTCCCTCAAAAACATTTTAAATGCATAAAAATACACTATTATATAATAATTTTAAAGAAAAGCAATCTAAACACAAGAAATGTAGTCTAACTATTCATAATATAATATACTGAATTGATTATTCATAATAAAAATTTTTGGATCACTTGACCTACGTAATCATAAAATTAGCACTACTAATTATGAAGAGAAGAAATTATAAATACAGACTTCTCTCTTTTTTTTTTTTTTTTCCACTCACCAAATTTTTCGCCGACCTTCATGATTGTGAAGAGAAGAGATAAAACATCTATCATTGCACTTCATGAATATTCATGATTTAGATTCGCACATCATTCACTTTTGTTTTCACATAAATCTTCGGGATTTTACACGCGTTCACATATCACTGGTGTTCACAGCAGCTTTTTAATGAAAGGAACTTTTAATAAAGAAGCAAAAAGCTTCTCTCTAAATTTAATATAAATCGCGCACATTCACTTTTGTTTTCACAATTTGAGCACTACGGAATTGTAGGGTCATCGGTCATTTCCAGGTTGGACACTGTAGGGTCATCTCGATCAACACTATGGGTTTCAGAGAGGCATGTGACGAGCTCGAGCCAACGTCAGCATTCTCCCAGCGATGAAGGTACGGATAGTTAAAGATGGAGTGGTGAAAACAGACCTGCTTCCTTCATTTGTTTTTCACCGCGGACTAGGCACTTCTTTCTTTTGTCCTTCGTCCCCCGGGATGAGGTTTTATCAACGTTGTAGTCAGCCGGAAAATAGATAACAATGGTTTCCTCAGCAAGTAACATCCTGGCGTCTTGTAATATACGGGCTTAAATAATGCAGTCGTAGCCATGATACACTCCAAACACTTTATTAATGGTAGTAGGCTGGTATCGATAACAGTCCACATCACACTCCGCAAGGGAGGGGGTGGACAAGACTTTGGACAATTCCGGAACAACTTTTCAGGATCACAACATGATGGAAAAAGCCATGCGAAAAGCATTGCTCTCGCTTTTATACTAACACAGATTTGAGTAAACAGGCACAGTCGTTGGCATACTTGTATCCTTACGCATTAAGGAAAATCATTTCATGCTTCCTTATATGGAAGTGAAAGGGGGAGAGATTCTATAAATAACTCAATCGTATGTTTATCAGCCTTGACTTCCCAAAATAGAATCTCTCTACGCTTATTCTTTAACAAAGATATTTTATTAAAACGAAAGAGATTTAATTCTTTTATTAATACAAAAGTATTATAATTTTTGTATTACAAGGTTCGAATCCTGTCGACTTGTAATAACAGAGCTTCATCTCTGTTATCAGTGGTGTATTTAGCTTTAATAATGCAGTCGTAAGCCATGTTACACACAAAAAATCTTTATTAATGGTAGTAGGCTGGTGTCGATAACACTTCACATCACACTCCGCAAGGGAGGGGGTGGACAAGACTTTGGACAATTCCGGAACAACTTTTCAGGATCACAACATGATGGAAAAAGCCATGCGAAAAGCATTGCTCTCGCTTTTATACTAACACAGATTTGAGTAAACAGGCACAGTCGTTGGCATACTTGTATCCTTACGCATTAAGGAAAATCATTTCATGCTTCCTTATATGGAAGTGAAAGGGGGAGAGATTCTATAAATAACTCAATCGTATGTTTATCAGCCTTGACTTCCCAAAATAGAATCTCTCTACGCTTATTCTTTAACAAAGATATTTTATTAAAACGAAAGAGATTTAATTCTTTTATTAATACAAAAGTATTATAATTTTTGTATTACATATATATATAACACAATAAATGAACAAAAAAGAATAAAAGAAAAGAGACATTTATGAAGAAAATTAAGAAAAATAATAAGTTTTATTTTACTTCTCATAAGTACATTAAACCCTTAAAACAAGTTAAAAATACAAAGAGAACATGGAAAAATGAATATTTTCAAAAAGAAAAAGAAAAATGATTAATAAATAAAATGGTTTTTAAAATATATTTAAAAATTTTCAAAAATTAAAAGTCTGGAAAACAAAATGAGGAAAAGATATTATCTCCTCATCAGCTCACACAATTATATCTGCAAAAAGAGTGATTTCTAAAATTGCATTAATTTAGCCAATGCAAAATGTATCAATTCAATACTGTTAAGAGCACCAAAAAATCGAAACGAAAATAGAACAAATTAAGTAAAAAAATACAAAATAAGACCTATCAAGCAAAAAGTAAAAAATAAAAACTCTAGAAAAATACAGAATAAAACATAAAATCTAACATACAAAGCGAGTAGAAAATTTAAATGTACTTCCACTTAACGACATCTTTCAAAAATGATTTAAAATATTTTCGCATAAAGTTTGCGAGATTTAAAAATAGGAAAATAAAAGCATACCTAAGTAAAAGATAGTGGGATGCTTTTAGTGGCACATTTTCACTGATTTACAGAAGCGCATTTGTTAGTTACCTTGGATTGACCAGAAACTGGTTGTGAGCAAGGTAATACTATTATACTAGATAATTCAGAGTTTATATTTAATAAGCTTGAGATTTAATTATAAAATTTTAATTTTGATAATTTTTCGAGAAATAATTAACAAAATTATTAAGTATTATTATTAAAAAAATTAATAAATATTAGAAGATTTTTAGCCATGGATTTGCTCGAGTCGGATTTGCACATGGTAAAAAAGTAAATTTAGTTAACAAAGAAATTTTAATGTCCAGTTATTTAAATGACCATCTATAAAAATTTCTCAATTGTTTCCATTTCTATACTTAAACGTATTTATTATTTTAAATATTTCATTATAAATCTAAAAAGGTAGGAAAATGAACTATATTTTTTGCCATAGGTACAAAAACCTTTCGGTATTCAAGAAGATAAAGGCCTCAAAAGTAAATGAATAAACTAAGTTTATAAGTTCATATTAAACATTTGAATTTATGAAGAAATTAATAAAATTTAATGCTTTTCTACAGCTTTCATATATACTAAATTCTTAAGTTTAAAAAAGGAAATCCGTGAAATGTTTTCATAAAATAAAAAATATTTTTCTTGCCAACAACATTTATTATTAACCACTTTTCTGCAGTTTTGAACAAAAATAGGAGAGAGAATTATTCCTTGAAACAATAAATGTAGTTTAATTACCGTCAGTAGGGAAGAGTATGTTACGTAACACATTATTACTCTCTGTCGCCTATTATTCACAATTTGGCGACAGACTAATTGTTAGCTGTGTGTAAAATGTAGTTATTTTTTCCATCTATTTCCATTTTTTTTTTCAACCGAAGATCAGTACAGCGAGTGAAAATTCACTTAATAGCGCAGGATGCTACATCAATTTTGATAAAATATTGCAGCAATTTAAATGCATCACTGATGTGTTTCTATTCGCTTATGATTCGAATTCATTATATTACTTTTATGCTAATCATTAATTTAGATTCTTTCTGTTGCAAATGTATTTATAAAATGTTTTTTGTTTCAGTAAATGATTTGCTTCTGTTTCTAGTGATAAAGAAGTATATTAGAAAATGTATTATAGTAAAAGAGCAAAAACTTTATAAAAATTTATTTTGTATCATAAGACAAATTTAGTAACAAATGATAATATCTTTGAATAATCGTCGGGAAACTAAACTTTGAGGGTATAGAAAAAGGAACCATGCAAAAGAAAACATACTTTTAGGGGGGGGGGGTTGATCCCCCACAATGCCTGTCTCATTTTAAATAAATGTTGTTTAATAGTACAAGATGAAATTTGTGGATAACTCTTTATCATTTCGGATTTTCTTTTAAAAAGTATAAAAACTACTAAAATTGTTGAAACTTTTTAAATTTTTAAGATATTCAAATAAAGCTTTTATTATTAGTTGCCTAATACGATTCTTTACAAAAATAGAAACTTTTTTTAAATTTTGCCCGCGCAAGCGCAATATAAAAGAATTAGTTTAAATACTCATATCCTGCGCAGTTTTTAACGAATTTTTTTAAAATTTTAAATCAACAATTAATCAACAGCGAAAAAATTAATTTTTTATAAAATTGTCCACATTTCCATAAATTTTTACTCTAAGTTTGCAAAATTTCATGCAGTTATTTAAAATAATAGATACAAGTTACAATCTTTTTGCTTGATTTTCTGTCATAGGGTTATCACAAATACTTGTTTTCTTTCGTAATAAATTGTAGGTCATCCAAACCTCTGAAAGCTTTAAATCTTATTGCTAAGTATGCAAAAACGCATGAACTAAAGATCTCAAAAGTTACAAATTAATCCTTTAAGTATTTCTTGATAAATTTAAAAAAACTGAAAGTTTAAAGTGAAGCTGATTCCATTATTGTAGGGTAGAGTAGTTTATGACACTATCGGAAATCATCGACCGAATTAATTTTTACGTAAAATCTTTAAAAATTCGTAAATGGTAGATTAAATTTCCTGTGACACCAAATGTTCCAAAATAAATTTTTGATTTCGTCATAATTTTTTTTAAATTTCTTGAAATAGTGAAAAAAGTTTTTTTTTCTTTAATCATCACAGTTCTATCTCTTCTATAATACACTATCTACCAATAAGTATTTGGACACCTATGCAAATGACTATATCTGCCGTCCGGAGATACGTCACTCCCTCTGCCGGTATATATCGTGCAGAGAACTACATCGCCATTAGTCCCATGTAAAATGACACGCAGTTCGGAGCTCTCTGAATTCGAAAAAGTTATAATTGTCGGGTATCACAAAAATGGCCGATACTTAAGAGACATATCTAGTGAGCTGAATTACCCAAAATTGACAGTGGCTTACGTGATTAAGAAGTGGAAGGTGAGCGGTGAGTGTCGGAATGAGCTCCGAGTCGGAAGACCATCGAAAACGGGAGATAGAGACCGACGGGTGTTGTCCAAAGAAATTCGGAAGAACCCCACCCAGCCGATGGCCCACATACTCCGGGAGTTTCAACAGGCATCTTGGAGTGTTGTTTCAATTAATACCATCCGTAAGGAAGCACATCTGCTTGGTTTTCGTGGTCTTGCTTCTGCTCATAAGCCTTTCATCACAAAATCCAATCACACTGCTCAGTTAATGTGGTGCAAAGCACATCGAAATTGGACCGTAGATCAGTGGAAAGCGGTTCTTTGGAGCGACGAATCAAGGTTCACCCTATCGGAGGGCTTATGCTTGGAGAACGTCTCCTGCCAGAATGCATTTTGCTAACAGTCAAGTTCGGTGGAGGGGGAATTAGGGTCTGGGGGTGTTTACCCTGGTATGGTTCGGGACCCTTAGTCCCCATTCATGGTAAGCTCAACGCCGATGCCTACTGCACTATTTTGGATGACAATGTGCTTCTTACGTTGTGGCAGTTTTGCGGGGTGCACTCCTGTTACTCCCAGGACGACAATGCCAGCTGTCATGTTGCAAGGGTCACCAAGGCTAGGTATGGTGCCGATAGGGTTAATCGAATAGACAGGCCTTCCCTGAGCCAAGACCTGAACCCTATCGTAAACCTCGGGGGCGAGTTGGATAGCCGAATCAAGGGGTGTACTACCAGTCCAAAATCGGTGAAGGAACTTACATGTCTTCTCCAAGCCGAGTGGAAGAAAATACCACTAGCCGTCACACAAGGACTTGTGGAAAGTATGCCCCGGAGGGTTCATGCTGTAATTGCCTTTCGTGAAGGCTCTACCAACTATAGATTATGAATAAGGTTTGTTTTTCTTTTCATTCACACGTGTCTAAATACTTATTGGTAGATAGTGTATTAGAGAGGAGACAATCTCAGCTAACGCCTCCTACAACTAAATGTCTCCACGCGGTTTCTTATAGGCAGTCCGTTCTGAACACTATAAAGGCAAACCAATTTACGAAAGAACCATTTAATAGAAAATCTAGTAAAAATAAGAAAGTGGTCACAAATATATATCTAAAAATTTGAATATTATTGGATTGTTTTATTCACTTGTCAACCAGTGCAGATTCAATTGTCAAATATATAAGATAAATTTCTCTCAGTTACTTTTAAAATAGAATTTGCGTTCATGCGCATAACTGGATAACTTTTTAAATAGTCTGCGCAGATTATTTATAAAATACCGTGTGGAGGCATTCTGATGTAGGAGGTGATGGCTTAGCCCGAGTATAGGCACAATATGGGCTCGATGTCATAAGCTAAAATAAATTTCGAGGCTAAAGTTTATGCTTAAGTTTTCTAAGGCTCCGGGTGTGCAGTCGGTTAATGAATCGCTCACGCAGATGTTGTAGAACTGGGGGTAGTGTTCTCGACACTGACTGAACCACCGATGTGTCTATTCAGCAGATGCACATTAAATCTGACCAGGATAAATGTCCTCGTATTGATTGTGGTGTATAAGTTTGGGGAGACTGGTGACCAGGACCTGTCGTCTGACTAGCGTCAAAACTACATGGCGTTCCTACCATAGCCGTTAAAAACTTATTAGAGAAACGGAGTTATTGGTGTTGTTTGAAAGTTTTTATTTATTTGCATACAACTTTCCACAAAAATATACACTTAAATCTGTTTTAGTTAGTAAGTGTGAAATAAATGTAAAATTTATTAAACAGTAGCAATTTATAAATGTAAGGCCCAAGTGGACTGATCGTGAAGACACGTTTCCCAGCAGAACACCGAAGTCCAGCATCACTGGCTATGGTTAGTAAGTGGGTGGGTGACCACTTTGATCAGTCCGCGTAGGGACCGAGTGTGCGTGTTATCGGTCCTCATTAAACTGTTTTGCCGTAAAATGCTCGACTTTCCTCGCAGAGTATCAAAATTACTATGGCATATCTTTGGATCATCCTCAGGGATGTTTCCCAGATCATCGCCAATAGCCCATTGTACAACTCTAGTGCGACGTAAATAAAGTACCTATCTTACTTAGAAATATAAAAACTTATGATCCAGAAAGGAGTATTTTAAATTAATATATTATATAACTTTGTACATTTCGGTTTTATATCTTTTAAGAATTTCGATCTTGGTTGATCTATCGAGTGGACCTGGATTTAAAAAATATCATTTCGTCTTTGGACACACTCGTACTTCGAGTAATAAGATCATACCGTTTATACATTGATACCTATGAAGGGCTTGAATCAAAAGAATGATGCGCCACATTCTCAATTTGTTCAAGAAAGTGTTTTTGGTATAATGAAAAAACAGACAAGATCGATTTACATAAAAATAGATATGCGTAAGGCAACAAGAAGATAAGGCAATAATATCCATAGTTTGAAGAATCATTTTTTACTTACTTCTGTTTGTGATGGTAATGGCTGTGGATCTAAGCGACTTTGATAGAGAGCAGATTGCAATGGCTCGAAGGCTCGGAACAAGTATTTCCGAAACTGCACGACTCGTGGGTTGTTTGCGATCTTCAGTTGTTAGTACTTATACAAAGTAGATGAAGGACGGTGAAACCAGCAGTAGACGACATGGTGTTGGACGTCCACACGCTATCAAAGAAAAAGGTCATCGGATATTGTCTGGCTTGCTAAAGCAAAACCAGAGCCAGACAGTGGCTCAGCTGACAGCCCAATAAAATGCAGGGTCAAGTAGAATAGTATCAGAGCACACTGTTAAGAGGACACTGTTGGATATGGGGCAACGCAGTAAACGTCCCACTCGTGTGCCTTTGCTGACCAAGTGTCATCGCCAACTACGCCTGCGCTGGGCCAGGGAACATAGCGACTGGTCCATGGATCGGTGGGAGAGAGTTGCCTGGTCAGATAAATCATGGTTTGTCATTCATCACGCCGATGGCCGTGTCAGGATACGCCGTCTTCCAGGCGAACAGTTGCTCTCTCAATGTACAGTAGGTCATACACAGGCCGGTAGTGGTGGTATTATGCTTTGGGGGACGTTCTCTTGGGCGTCTCTGGGACCCGTGGTTGTGGTAGAGCAGACCATGAATGCTACAGGGTATCTGAACATCATTGCGGACCAGTTGCACCCTTACATAGCCTATGTTTTCCTGTGGAAATGGAATTTTCCAACAGGACAACGCCCCGTGTCACAAGGCTCAAATTGTGTTGGAGTGGTTCCAGGAACATGATGCTGAATTCCAGTTAATGTCCTGGCCGCCAAACTCACCGGATCTCAATCCGATAGAACACATTTAGGATGTCATGGAAGGGCATTTCAGAGTTCAAGGACCACTAAGTCGCAATATCTCGGATTTGCGTGATTGTTGCTTAAACATCTGGTACAATCTGTCTCTGGCCATCTACCAAGGACTTGTGGCATCCATGTCAAGGCGCGTTGCAGCTGTGTTGCGGGCTAAAGGTGGGCCAACTCGTTATTAAGTTTTGTTATTAAGGTCATAATGTTTTGGCTCTTGAGTGTACATGCGTACATATAAAATGCTTCATCATAAAAATCAAAGCAGAAAACGCAGAAAAGAAAGTATTTAAAATGTAATAGAAATTCTATGTTTATTGATAGAGTATACATTTCGTTTTAATTTTATTTCGAGGAAAGAAACCTTTTAAGTACAACCTTATATACACTCGCCTAGATTCAGAAAAGTAAACTTTCAAACTAATTAAGAACTGCAGTTAGTGTTCTTCTATGTTACATCCGAACAAAACAAGCGTAAGTCAAAGTATATGCATTGCTTACTAGTACACTTCTTAAATCTCTCTTGTTATACGGAAATGAAGTTAGGATTTCCAAATAAATTTATTCAGCATTATCAACATTTACAGCAAGAAATTTTTAATTTCCTATTTTTATGAAATATTTGCAAAATAAAAATGTTACAGAATTTGTATAAAGCTTAATATTTATTGTAATTGCTTTGTACTGAGAACATAAATCTAGGAAATCAGTTATAAAATTTAAATAATGTATTATTAAAATATCAAGCACGATTTCCCGTGTTTTATAACATATTGATTTTATTGTTTCAACGCTAATAACAATGCTTGTGAAAATCAGTCACTTACAATTTACCAATGTTTTGATAGGTTTTCAGTAACCTCCTAGAGCATGAAATGTCACATTATCGTCCAACTCTTTGACGAAGATGGGACACCGGCGTCTCTTTTATATATTTTTTCTTATTCTCTAATTGCAAGCAAAAATATATTTTGATTTTTTGATTTTTTAATCAAAAAAACCACTCTAAGTTAACAAAAAAATCTGTTAAATTATCGGAGTTATGTTTGTAATAAAATATAAAATAAAAAAATTTGATTGAAAAAAAAATTTCATTCAAATTCAAGAATTTATTAATAATTGATTTTGTAAATTAAAGAAATTTCAACTATGAATAACTGTTTCTCTAATCTTGTTGGCATCTTGGCTTTAATTTTTAGAGCCAAGAGTCAGATAACGTAAAACAACCAAAGAGCATAAACGCTCGCATTCGTCTCTTCGCAGCGCTACCAGTGCAACCCGCAAATAAAGTGTTACAGTCCAAAAATGTCCAAGTTTGATTTTTATACACCTCGCAATCCATCGCTGAACAATATAAGTAAGTGCAAATTTGAAAAATCATTGTTCAGAAGATTTTACCTTTAACGGTGTTTCATGCACTATTTTACAAATATTAAATGCAAAATATATTATTTTTCACTTATTTTGACCTAAAATAGTATATAATAATGATATATTTAATAAAAATTCTCCTTTAAAAGGAAGGAAGAAGAACGGTTTTTCCTAAAATTCATCATAAATGCTTCTTGCACTCAAAATTGTTAATGCTGATGGGTTTCCTAGAACCCTTACAAAAATTTAAGGTATATTAGAGGTTGATTTGAGGTATTTTTACGGTATCGAGGTTGTTTTGAGATATATTTAAGGTTGCTGAGAAAACAGCAGTAAAAATTATACCTCGCAAAGGTTTTATATAAGGTATACGAGGTTGTTTTACATCAGCTCATTTTGAGGTTATTTAAAAATCACTTCAAATCAGCCAGGCTGCTGAGGTGATTTTCAAAGTATACGGGTTGTTTTTCTGATACTTATAACAAAATAGGTATTTATGAGGTATAAAAAAATTTACCTTATTTCAACTAAAGAGGGTGAGGTATTTATTAAGGTTATGAAGTCATCTTATTTATACCTAAGCTCATTTTTAAGGCTGTTTTAAATTCACTTCAAATCAAACAGACTGATAAGGTGACTTCTAAGGTATACCAGATTGTTTTCCTTACACTTGTAACAAAAGAGGAATTTATGAGGTATTAAAAAATTTACCTTATTTCAACTAACGAGAGTGAGTAATTTACGAAGTATAAAAAAATATACCCTTTTTTCAATTAAAGAGAGTGAGGTATTTATTGAGGTGTATGAAGTCATTTTAGTTATACCTAAGCTTATTTTGAGGTTGTTTAAAGTACACTTCATATTAACTAGCTCACTTCTCGGATTTCCGTGCTGGATGGCAAATGGGGTGTGTGTTGACAATCAGAAGTCTATTCGAAATTCGGTAAGTGTGTTTGACATTTTTTATTAATTTAGTTTTATCACTTTTTAATCAAATATGCTTCAATTTTCAAACTTAAATTTTATTATTTTTTGTTTTAAAGACAAGTCCTGATCTTAAACAATTTAAGTCGGAGGATATTCTTAGAGGCTATTGCTGTAGGCTTAGCAATAAGACAGAACAATCGGAATATTTCTCGTCGTTGTTTAGGGTAACGTTACTGGTGAATCGTTACAGTAGGTTACGCATAGTATATTTTATTGTCTTTTATTTATTCAAATGTAACTGTTTTTTTACTTTGCTTAAAAGCATATGTTTTAACGTAGCAGTATGCAAGATGATTAATTGAATAAAATGTTCATAATTTTTCTTATAAATAAATCATTGAAAATTGAAAGATTTTATAATAGCAATTTTGCTTTGAAATTCTACAACAGCTGTATGCTGATCGTTTGCTTATGCAAAGTTTATATTGTTGTTTATGAATGAAAATATGTATAATAATACTGCATTTTAAATCTAATTAACATGCAATTTCTTTACGTAAAATATATATATTTACAGAGATTATCCACAGTTCCCTGATATTGCTGAGATGACCTAGGCTGTAAATAGCATATGTGCAGCAGCGAAGAAGAAGTGGCTAACAAGTTACTACTCAGCCTTCTACTGGGAAATAGTTCTGAATTCATACCAAAAAGAAAAGTAATCTCTCATGATAAACTACAGAATTTAATTAATAGTTGATTTGTAAGAAAAAAAAGAAAGAAAATCTAATTATCAAACTTACAAGCACCATAATGATACCAGATGTATAAGAAAATAAAAAGTGTTAAAATTTCATAATAAGATTGAAATTACATATTTGAATTTCTGTAAATGTTGTTAATGGTAGCTCTTTCTTCAGTGTATTTTATTTTGCGGCTGTGGTACCTGCCATGCGCTTTAGCTACGAGGATTGAATAGAAATGGCAGAAGTGGAATACCATTTTACTGAAAAAGATAATTAATTTCATGCAGTTAATTTAAATCCTGAAAAAAACTATTTCTAATATTTTAAAACCTGCCACTATTATTGCAAATATGACTTTCTTACTAATTCATATTTTTCTCTTTTAGGTTCCAATACTTCCAAGTTTCAACAGGTAGACGGAAGCAGTATTTAAATAAATTTTGTTGGTTTGTAAAAAAATGAAATTTTAGTTATAAATAAAAGTAATTTGAATTTCAGCTTACTAATTGCTGACTAATTATTTACATTTGCAGTTTTATAGCTTTAAAAATTCAAGCACCTTAGACAACTATCTTCTAAAAAATGAGTTCCCACAAATAATTTTTCCTAACTGTAGAATTTTGATAAGTGTTATTTCAAAATGATTTAATTCAATCTATTAAAATTACAAAGAATTATGAATTGGAAACTTTTTTTATAGTTTAACAAAAGAAGCAATTACTGCCAAAGGTTTAATATTAAAAACTTCAGGTTGATAAATGAAGATCTCTCCTGGTGAAAAATTGTAATGATATACATTATCTTTATATAATATATATAATATCTTTACATATAATATATATTATATTCTTTATATAGTGAGGTTCAAAAATAATTACCTGAGGTCAAACATAATACACCTCACGTTAGTAAAAAATTACCTTTCAAAGTGTTTAAAAATACATCTGAGGTAGATTTATAATTACCTGAAGTGCAAAATGACACACCACAGGTTGATAAATAAATACCTCTACAAACATAAAATTAGATACTTGAGGTTGAAAAATAATTACCTGAGGTAGAACAAAATACACCTGAGACCTGAAGTGTAAAACGACACACCATAGGTTGTTGAATAAATACTTCTACAAGTGTGAAAAAATATACTTCAGGTTGATAAGTAATAACCTAAGGTTGAAAATGGAACACCTTAAAGTAGTAAATATCTACCTCTCCACAGATGTAAAATTAAACACCTCTGGTTGATACATATATACCTCTGGAGGTAGATTTGAGGTAGATTTTTAGGTATTCATTTGCACCCTTTTCAACCTAACGACGTATTTAAATAACAACCTCCTTTATACCTTTAAAATATACCTAATTTATACCTCATTTATACCTCGATTTTTACGTAAGGGAATGCTTTCTATTCGTTCAAATAAGATAGAATTTCGGATAATTTAAACAATACGCTTGACATTCAATAAATTAAAATTTTAAGTAAAAAATCCTCAGGACAGTTATGTTATATAATACAATATAAATTAGCGTTAACACTGCTTGCAAGTTTAGCAGTGAATTGCAGAACCATTTTTTTCTTTAATTGCAACGACTGATTCTGGCCGAAAAGTTTTGCCAGTACAGCTTTTTCCTTCTACGTAAGCATATAGTGCATAACAATAGCTAACACTAGGACATAAACAACAGTCTTTTTTGTCCAATATTGCGGGACAATCACAAATTATATTTCATACATTTCGGAAATAAATATAAGTGTTATTATACCATTTGTTCAACTCAATTTCGTTAATATTATTTGAGTTGTTTAAAATTTTATCTTACTATAAAGCACATTCCAGAGCATTCTGAGGGGGACTTTCTCGCTAAATCTGTAGTTATATTTTTTAAAATATTCATGCTTGTAACATTTCTCAAAAAAGAAGGAAAATAGACATGTGTTTTTTTTTTTTTTTAGAAATATTTAAATTAAGTATAGAATATTACTTAACAAAGCAACGTCCATCTCAAAAAAGCACTGACATGACCATGAAATGCGTTCCTTCAAATACTGCTTGCATTATAAATAAAAAAATATTTTAATTTAAATCCGTTTCAGCATGGTTTAAAATATCTTATCTTCAAAATATCAATAATTTTCGAAAAACTATTCTTTTAAAACCAGAAGGACTGGGAATAGGAAAAACGAGCAAAACAGAAATTTACAAAGCATTCCATAATGACCACCTTCATAATTTTTCAATAAAAAAGTATGCAGGATGCCGAATTACAATGTGGAAACCAGTTTTATAACCTCTTCATTTTAATTTCTAACCTTACAATTCATATTTATTTTTATTGCAATAAAAACACACTTCTCTCGCTAGCTTAATTTCGATAACGTTTTTTCCTCGTAAATGTTAAATTTGATTTAACAAAATTTTTAAAAATATACATAAATTGGGCAATTGTAGAACAAACTTATGGCAGTATTCTTCATATATTCGTAAAGCAAGTTATTTATGGTACTTTATTTTATTTTTGTTTTATAAAAATAAGACTTAATTCTATGCTTATTTGTTTACTATTTAAGAAAAATTGATTTTCCGAATTTTGATTTTTATTTCATTCTCCATTTAAAATGAAAATTTCAGAAATAAAATTTTACTTATTATTTTTAAAAAATTATAAGGTAAAATAAATTTGTTTACTCAATTAAGCATTTAACAAACTAAATATTTCTTAAAATATTTTTAAATTACTAAAATCAATGTAAATTCAAAAACTAGGAGACATTTTAAATGAAATTATTAAAATTTATACTCTGTTTTAAGCAAAATATATTCAAGGAATAAATTTTATATAGATGATTTCAATTTGCAATAAAACATTTGTCTGAGAAATAAGATTTTTATACTTTTTAATGCAACCGAATCTCATTTTTCCAAAAATAAAAATAGAACTCAGTAAATGAATTTAATCGATGCTTAATTAGAATTGCAACTGACATATCTAATGATGTTTTAATAAACAGATCTTGAAATTCTCAGAAATATTTTTCTGGTAAATCTTTAATTAGAAAACAAAATGATTTTTAAATGTTTGAGGAAATAACTGGCAAGCAGAAAGTAAATTATTTTAATTACTTTAATTATGAAATTTTTTGTCAGTCAGCTTAAATTTCTTTTCTCAGAACCAAAGAAAAATAACACGCTTATTTACTCATTAAGAATATGTTCACCAGTAATGTTTGAAACTGTTTTTTCTTCAATAGAAATGATTGTCTTTAAAAATTTGGACTAAGAACTATATTAAGATATTTCTAAATTTTATGAATATTATTTTGGGCTCGAAAAGCGTGTTTGATAAAATTGACATAGTTTGAAATGCGCATTTGGGAAAATGAACATAGCTAAATAGCTGAGTTTAAGAAGAAGAGGTCTTAAACAGGTATTTAAGAAATGAAATAATGTATTTAAGGATCTAAAACAGAAAATAAAATTTAATAGCAATACAATGATTCTCTGGGCAACAAAATGTGGTGTTGTCAGGAAAGAAAACATACTTTAATAGGGGATGGTCATGTTTAAGGGCAAAAAATAAAACTTATGGAAAGTCCCTTATCATTTAGAGTTTTACTTACAAAAGTACAAAAATTACTCAGAAAATTGTTAGAAAAGTTTGATCCAAAAACTGATCATCCATTAGTGTAGAGTAGTGTATTTCAAATATAGTCAGCACCCAGATTCCGAAATCTGGACTTACGCAGGAAAAAAAGCTAAACTGGGTATAAAAATATCTAATTTGGATTGAACAATTCTCAGGTATGAGGTTATTAATTTGGGATGTTATTAAATGGGTCATGACCAAAGCCTGTTTTGAATATCGTAGATTACCCATTTTAGAGGGAAAAAATTAATCTAAATTGGATAAAAAAAAAGAAACAATTTGGGGAGAAAGATTGTTAGGTATTAGGTTTGGTTCATCCAAAAGAGGTCCTTGACTATTTTGGTTATGTACCCATTTTGGGAAACTCAAGACTCATTCTGGATGTCACTATCTTTTGTCCAAAGATGCAAACAATAACTTTCAGTAAATATTTATTTTTTTATCATTTTTCGTTATTTTATTTAGTAATAAACGGAAAATTTTTTTAATTGTATGGTATACATTTTTTACATCATTTTAAGGAATGTAATTTTATAAGGCAAAATGCAAAGTTTGAGAGAAATTTGTTGAATAGTTCCTTAGCAATCGAATTTTTAAAAAGTTGTATTTTTAAAATTCAATTACTCAGGAACTATTCGAACGATATCTCTCAAATTTTGTATTTTGCCATGTGAAATTCCGTTGGTCTAAATGATGTAAAAAATTGCATATCTTACAATTAAAACTTTTTAGTCTATTATAAAATAAAATAGTAAAAAGTAACAAATATTTACAAAAAGTTGTTTTTTGCATGGAATCATCTTTGGACGGTAACATTTAGCTGCTCTATTTTCATCAAAAAAAATTTTTTTTCTTCACATGCATCTCTTCATACATAACCAAATTAGGTGGTTTCACGCAGCATTTTAACCACTTTTAATTTTGATAAACATTATGTATTGTAGGTTGATAACATTTATTTAATCGAATTGATGAAAAATTTGAGTCATTATTGTGATATTAAGTAAATTAATTTACAATTCGAGTGTTTGTTCTAGTTTGTAAATTATACTAGAGAAAATTGTTTATCTAAGAAATTAAAAAAATAATTAAAAAGTCTTGTTTCTACGAATATAATAATAAATATATATTTTTTTTAAAAATATGGTCACTTTTAATTATTATACTTTACCAAGCAAATACGTAGTAACGATACCTTTATTTTTGATAACGATATATTTATATCCTGTCCTAATTTACCCAGGAAGTAGGCCAACTCCTCAAGTACTGTATGGAGCTTTTGCTATCTGTCGGAATTAAAACATCATCCGCGCTAGCTTCCAAAGCAGGAATTAATGCTCTTTTATAGCAACTAGCTCAGAGCGAAAAACTGAACTGTGATCAGGGCTTTTAAAATAATATCTATGTTGTCCTGTACTTGTTTTCATGAGTGCACCACTACCCGGTCTACCCGAGTCAGATCTGCTTTCATCATAGAGAACCAGAGCACGGAAATAAACACTGAACTATAGTATTAGTGCCTTAAATTCGAAGTATGGATAAAATTTGATGCAAAATTGATAAAAATCATGAATTGGGGAACATATCAACTTATTAAGGAAAATTGCTCAATATTATGGTTCAATTCTGACACTGTAACTGACTGATATTTAGTTTTAATTGCATTGAATAAATTGTTGAAAAAACTTAACTGTTTTCATGTTCAAATAATTCCTAAATTACATGGTGTTGTAAATATATTTCATAATTGTTTTAAGGGAATATTTCTTGCACTAAAAAACAATTTTAGGATTTCAATTTTTGCAAAAATTTAATATTAAAAGAAGGTACACATTTTTTAAAAATGAATTCATAATGATAAAGTTAACATAATTTAAGAAAAGTGACAATGACAGTTAATTATTAGTAATAAAAATTGATTAATGTTGTTTTAAATATAAGACATTCTTTTGCCCCTTTGGTGTATTGCATTAACAATGTGTATTAACAGAATGGGCTAGATAGGTTTTCAGGATAATAAATCCATGAGTTTATGTTTTTATTTAAAACAATCTTAGAGTTTTGGTGGCTTATTCTACGTAACTTAAGTTATTAAAAGAGAATGTTTGTTTGATAATAAAAGATTAAATGAAAACATTTATTTATTGTTCCGAGCAATGTGTATTTACAGAATCACGTTATAATAAAATTAACCTCAGACAGTTAAACTTCAATCAGTGTTAATCTGTAACTAGTCATTAAAAACAAGTATATTTTTCTTTTATTTGTTGAGAGCAAATTAGCTTAAATTTAAAAACATTTGGACTATGTAGTCATGTTTTCGACAGTTAAACAACGATTCCAGCAAATCTCCGTATTTTAATAAGGTGCTGTTTATGGATCTTCAAAAATTCAAATAACGTAGTCATACAATTATTATTGTAAAAATTAAACTTGTTCTAACATATATTAAGTACAATTTGCAGAAATTAAATAGAATTAAGTCGTATACAAAAACTTTGTGTCATTTAAATTTAATTTGAATTTTATATAATTATACTGCCAAAAAGAGAAAAAACAGATGCTTATACTAAGCCCAACTAAGAACGAAACGGTGAGAATATTAAAATAAAATATATTTTCAATTTAAAAGAACATAGTTTTAATTCATGATTCACCCTTATTTGAAGCTTCTTCAAATGAAATTTATGTCCAGAGGCACTTCGCAGGAAAATAAAACAAACGATAATGAAAAAAAAATGAAAAAATATTACGTATTTTTCATTAAAACAGTAAAAAAATCTCTTCTATTTTGTTTCATCTTTAATTTTTACTTATTCCACTTTTTTCTACTTGTAATATTTTTACTATTGGTTCTTAATAAAATAAATGAGGGGGAAACAATTTTCAAAAGCTGTTGTAGTCTGTGCTAACATTAAGAGTTTCCAATTAACACTTGAAACAATAAAGTATACGTATGAATAAAGAACAAACAATGACACAAAAATGGGCATACTTTAGTTCTATAAATAAGAACCTTTCGCAGTGTCGAAACATGAAATGACAGAAAGCTAAACACAAAGTTTTTTCATTTGTTATTTTACATTTTGATACCAAATCAATGTTTATCTCATGTTTTCTTGTCATTTTTGTCTTTCGACACTGAATCAATGTTAGACTTGTATTTTCTCGTGTCATTTTGTATTTCGAAACTGCGGAAGGTTCATACTTACAGAACCAATACAAAAGCCATTTTTGGGCCATTATTCACGTTCTCTAGCTTTATTCAACGCATGCTTTATCTTTGTGGTTAACTTTATTTAATAACTTTTTTTGAATAATGCGACCAGGCATAAACAATTGATAATTTATGATTCACAAAAATTTCTAGAATAACTTACACGTGACATTCTAAGTTGTTTAGTATGTATCACATTTTCGGTCTTTCTTCATCAAATTTACAAGTTAAAATTAAAATTATTGTTTCAGAGTCAATTGTTTTTCTATGAAGCTTATCAGTTTCTTTTCAAACAAAATAATCCACAAAATTATATCAGAATAATGATACAATTCTGATATACTCGTTTATTAATATATGTTACTTATCATTTGAATTAAAAGAATTGAATATTGTTGTTTATTTTGTATAATATAATAAGAGCCAATAGAATAGCAATTACAAATTGCGTTTTTAATATTAATTAATTTAATATGTACAAAATATTCCCAATTTCTTAACTGTTATACTAAATATGGTTGTCAATAAATATCTTTGAAGACAGTAAGTAGTAAAACAAATTGCGATTTTAAACTTTTATAAAAGTGAATTTCAACTCCTTACTGGTAAAGCAGGTATTGTTCGTTCACCAGGAGTTGGCACTTGGCTCCGCCTTCATCACGTGGTATCCGACTATACTATTTTGTTATTTTTAGGAAAAGGATGTGAATAATCCTGAACAAGGTTGCTATTTGGAGATCGTATGACAAAAATATTTATTTCGCAATTTTCATTTGCATTTTTTTTTAATATTAAAAAGTTCATAAATTTTATGATATTTCTCTTTTAAATGAATAGTTTGTAATTTTTGAGATATTCTGCTGCAATATATTTAATTAGCTAGAGTAACGAAAGGTATCATAGAAGATGCTAAAGCAAAGTAAGTGATTGAAAATAAATTCCCCGTTTACGTTTGGCGCGCATTAAAGGTTGTCTCAATTTCAAGGACGGAGACGTTTCTCCTCTTACTCCAGTGTTGAAGTGAAATCTGCGTCCGAGGTGGTGGAGCCGAGTACCAACTTCTTGTGAGCAAACTATAATTTAACGTTAATTTTGAACCAATCCAGAAGACAAGGAAATTCTGGTTCAGTACCCCCAGAGGTATTGGTTTGTTATGGAAACATGGAGGACTTTGCGACTTGACAGATTTAGCGTGCATCAGTCACTAGTCATCACTGAAAGTTCTCATTGGAATGACAAGTAACAAATATGTTGCTATGTTGTTTCCGTTAGTTGAGTCCAGGAGATAAATGAAGAATCTGCACTCGTAAATGACGGAAAGAATTTGTATTGTGAGAAGCAACTTCTAATATTTTTGAAAGTGATATATATATATATATATATATATATACCTATATTGAATATGAACAGCAGACCAAATTTGAGGTTTACGACTGCTAATGTTCAACTCTGTAGCCTTGTGATTTTGAACCCAATCCAGAAGACAAGGGAACTCCTGGATCGAGTATTGGGAGGAGAAATTCGCCTTCGTGGAGGACTTTTTGATTGAGCTAACCCGTATTTGCGTTACATGGAGAGGAAGACCACGAGAACCTCCCACGGTTAGCCTGACGGCAAGGGGACTCTAACCCATGATCCTTCTACCACTGAGGATAAAGAAAAATATATTAGTCAATTCTACGTGCGAGACAAAACAACTATGAATTTGTATAAGATTTTACTGGGTGGGAAAAATGGAAAAGAGTTACCGAGATTTCACCAAACAACCAATAAAAAATAACTTATTTAAATAATGTTAAAAGTAAATTTAGCTACACATCAGAGAAAAAGAATTACTTTTTTTAAAAAAGAAATATTATACATGCATAGTAAATTATGAATAAAAATTTCATTCTACATTTCATTCTAAGTCGAAATAATCATAATTGAATGCTTTAAGAATAAAACTGTAATCTTTCAATTAAATCAGAAGGTCATATTTAAACACCTTTTAAAAGGCATACCTAACACTTTTAATTTATATTTGTATAGTGCACAAAAAAAATTTACTTGGCGGTGATTAAGTAAATGCACGAACAAAAGACTTATAGCTAAATTCCCTTTTTATATTTAAATGAATTCAAACTTCATTTTTTTCTTAAATAACAAATTTAAAAAGCTATTGCATTTGTTGTAAGAGCAATGTTCAATAATTAAATTATTATTTTTCAAATAAATATAATCTACTATTTAAAATCACTATATTTTTTTGCAGAATTAAAGGAATTAAAGTTAATACCTTTATAAATTAAGAAGGAATTAAAGATAAAAATCATATAATTATTTCCATCGTTTAAATACTATTTTATTTAAATGTATTAATTTAATGAACTCACATTTTAAAAGAAATAAATAGCTTTCCAAATGTTTATCCATACCATTCAGAAGCAAAGTAAACTTAGATAAATATTTGCTTTCCGTTTTCAAGTATGTCTAAAACGATTTTTAATTTTATCGAGTATATTTTACAATGCTTCCTAGTAAATTAAACAGCTGCTACTTTTATTTGTTTTTTTAATGAAAATGATTACTGAAAACATAAATCTTTTAATTAAATATGTAAATAGATAATTTTCGAATTTATGCTCGCTTAACTAGAAATGTAAATGAGCATTTCATTTTCCTCTTCAAATTTAAAAGTTTATAAATATAATCATTTTGTCTTAACTTAATTCTTAATTAAATATCTTAATGGCATGATAGCAAGGATTATTTCCAAAGTTAGTTAAATAATATTTTTTAACATCTTAATCTAAATTTTTCTGGTAATCGAATACTAGAATTAAGAGTGCATCTTTTTAAACACTGTAAAGAATCAATTCGCTTTTCATTATTCGTGAAAAATTCTCTAATCGAATTAAGGAAACACCTGAATCGTTGTCAAACACATTAATACAATATTAAAAGTCTTACAGTGGTCCAGATCGAAAAAAATGTCTGATTTTCGAAGAATAAATACAAAATAAAATGAAATCCGGCGATGATTATTTTATTGTCGTTAACACATTAATATGTATATTTGTTTTCTGGATTAATGATTGCTAATATAATGTCAATTTATAAAAGTTTAAAGGCGAATATAAGAGCTGCTATTGTTATAGGAAATGAATTTTAACTGAAATAAGTTTGTAAATAATTGAGATTAAAAATTATATACTAATTCAGAGAAAATGGATAAAATATTACCTAAATAAAAAATTTCCTTATCGTGCGTTATATGCTAAGCAACTATGTATTGTTACTTCATTAATATATTTTTCATAAGTAATTTCATTTTTCCTTAAAGTTTTTCATAGATAATTTAACATGTTCTGCTTAAAGAAGACGTTTTTCTGAAGAAAAAAATTTTCAGCGTAAGTATATTGTTGAACGAGAAGTAACTAAATTATTTAGAATGATAGCAGGTTACAAACATTTATATCTAGAATTAGTCTTTTGAATACGAATTAAAATAAGCAATGAGCATTAGAAGTTTCTTATACGAATTTTTATTTTTAACATGTTATAGCAAAATATGCGTAGCTAATTTTTTTATTATATTTACCTTTCTTTACAAGAACAATGCAGAAAAGCAGTCAAAAGTGACAAAACTTTTTTTAATTCAATGAAGTTTCTAAAACAAATCTGAGATTGAAATACGTGCTTTTTAAAAGTCAATATGGGTGATTCTTTGGAAACATGACAATTCGGAATAAAAAATTTCTTCAAATTTAAAGTCTTCAAAATAATCTAATTTTTTTATGTATATTTATTTAGCTGCATTTATTAATATCTTACAGACAGCAGTGTAGTTTATTGACATTTGCTTAAGGAAAAAAATAGAAATTCACCAAACTTTTAATGCCAGGAAAATGACATATTAGCCTGGAAGTTAAAATTTTAAGCTAATTGTAACTCAACTTAAGTCTTTGCGGTAGATGGACCACGAATTGCTTAAAATAATTCTTTTATCCACTGTAGAAGGAATCAAAAATGTTTTTGTTGCTGATATGTACAGAATAAAATTGTGTATAATAATCAATTTTTAAATAAAAAAAAAATACTTTGATTACATTGAAGCAGATTTTCATGTGATAAACAAATTAATTAACAAAACATAAAAAATTATTTTAAACGAAGTTTTAGTAAATAATACCCTCTGCGTATATTCTAGAAATGCTTGCAACGTTTGAGATAAAGAAAATTAGATATTGAAAAATTTATGCGAAGTTTTGAAGCTAGTTATTATTGGAAATATTATTTGTATATACCAGAAATATGACATTTTGAAATTAAATTAAATTTTTTAACTATACAAAGCAGTCAATGCTAGTGCAAAGTCGTTTTAAAATGCTAACAGCAATGCTATTTATAAAAAAAAAATTTTAAAACAAGTTATTTTAGTAGTATAGTATTAGATCTTAGAGCAAGGAACTGTGAATTGTTATATTTCGTGAGAATCACCCTAATATTTGTTCTACTTATGCTAATTTAAATAAATATATTATCCCCTCCCAATCTTGAAAAATGAAAATTGTAGTTTTTTAAACATAACATGCTTTAAAATAATCGAAAATTGGTCAATTTTGTTATAATGAAGCTGCAATTGTTTCATATTATTAGCGTTCACTTTAGAAATTAAAATTAAAATTGAATTATTTAGAATTACTATTTTATTAAGTTTTTTTAAAAAAAAGTTCTTTTAATAGTATAGTATTAGATCTTGGAGCAAGAGACTGTAAATTGTCATATTTCGTGAGAATCACCCATATGCTCAAGTAAAATGCAATTTTTATCTAGTTAAGTATTTGCATTTGGTAATCTCAATATTTTAACAAGGTAAAGAAAAAGAATGTTTTTAAAATATGCAAAAATGTTTACGTCTGTTATAGCATTTAGTTCCTGATAATAATATTTAAAAAATCAGCATTTTTCTTAAGTAGAAAAAATTGAATTTTTATTTTGTGTTGGTATTGTTCGATAGCCTTTTTTATAATTTTTTGGTCAGATGTTTTTCGATTCTGTGGTTAGTTGTAATAAAGTTTCCTAACACAAATGAAATTTTCGAATCAAATGCACAAATATTTTTATCTTTAGATTTTTAACATTTTTGGCGCTATTATATTTATCATTGCATAAACGGTTCTCTATAAGGGCAATGCAATTTTAAACTATCACATGTGACCAACATTTTGAAATTCAGTAATGTTTCCCAAAAATTCGAAACTAAATTTAATTCTTTTAAACAGTCGATATAATCAAGTAAAAGACAATTTTTATTTATTATATTTTTGTGTTTGCATTTGTTAAAGACAATTTGTTAAGACATTTTGTTACAAATTCATTTTTTTTTTTTTTTTACTAAAATTTTCAAGAATGTCAATGTTTGTTTTTCTCCTTAGTTTGCGGCGATAAAAAGTTGAAGTTCAGCCTGCTATTTTAGTAGCAAAAATAACACAGTTTTTGTTTGCGATTGCATTTTGTTCTACGGGTATTATAAAATTGTTACAATCAAAAAAATTTCATAGCTTCTTTTTCTATTTAAGAATGCTTTTTTCGATTCAGATGACCGTGCAACGGTTTAAAAATCAGAAAAAATTATATTGAACAGTTCAGAGAATGTTCGTGTATGGAATCAGTTTCATAAAAAGATTTTGCATATCCTCAAAAATCACGTGATATCGTGACAAACTCTTTCTCAAAAGTAACAAACTGCCACTCAAAAATTGCTGAGTTATCAAAAAAGACAATTTTATTTTGTAATGAATGTAAAATGTAAGCTTTTGTTACTTTTTGAAAAAAAATGAGAATACTTTATCTTTTTGAATACTTTTTGAAAAAGAAATTATAAAATATACTTCTTAAAACAGCGTTGTGAAAACAACAGAAAAAAAAATTTATTCACTAATGATTCTTAGGTTGTGTTTTTTTAAATTCATTGTTTGACATATATGATGCTGAATGGAATAGCGTGATCACTTAAATTGCTTTTGTATTAAATTTTGTGAACTATATAATCAATAGATAAAGAAATTATTTTTATTGTGCATAAATAAACCTATATATTTTTAAAGATCATAAATATAACCGTAGTTATGAACTCAGAAAATATATGTTAGCACATCCTCCGTCATAGGCGAAAATAATACCCCCGCAACCACCGTGGTGTGGGGGGCTCACGATCCAGAAATAATACACTACATAGTCAAAATCTAAATCAATGTCCAAAATCAAGATCTAAATCACTATAGCCAAACCTAAATCAATGTAGTTTTTCGATCGCGTTTTTCGGTGGTTATCGCAGCGAATTTCCAAAATTTTAAAAATCCCAAACTTTTTATTACGACAAAATTATGATACGTGAATTTCACAAATGATGTATTTTATGATATAATTTTACAGGGCAGAATACAAAATTAGTCGAATAGTTTAAATATCTCAAATTTAGTTTGTTTGTTTTTTTTTTTTTTTTTTTTTTTTTTAGTTATATTTAGTATTTCAAATTTTATATTTTGCCAATCTTCTTAGAAATAATGCAAAAAACTGTATATCTTAAAATTCAAAATTTTTTCGACCATTATTAAATAAAATAATAAAAAATAAAAAAAATTTTTAAAAAATTGTATTTCTGCACGGATTTAGCTTTGGATAAACGAATTTTATAATTGTGTGCAAAAAATTTCAATCCGGTTAAAAAAAGTTCTCGAGATCTAACGTAATACGCAAAAACTTAAATTAACATTAAGGAGTCCAAACTTTGGAACTGTCTCCTGACGAACTATTGGGACTATATTTCCCAGACTGCGGCTATTCCTTATATTTTGGGGGTCAATAATTCGAATCCATGGAAAAAAAAAGGTATGTTATTCAGAGAAAATACGGTTTTGTGACTGGTTTTTTGACTTAAAATATCGTCTGCACAAATTAAGTAGCATATTCGAGGTTTCCCCCTCAAACCAATAAGATTAAGTCCTAGAACATGAAAATCCGATCATTAGATCAAAAGTTATTCAAGATTGTCCGTCATTTTTTTTTTTTTTTTTTTTTTTTTTGCGCACTGTACATCAAAAGTTGAGAATTGCTTATTCTATGACCATCGTACGCTTCTAAGAGTTCCTTCCTTTTGGGTACTGGTTGTGAGTGCGCATTTCAACCACAGCGTTTATTTATTTAAATCTTTAATTTATATATATATATATATATATATATATATATATATATATATATATAAACCCAACCCGAATAATAAGATATAATAAAATAATATAAAGGGAGAACTAGAAATGGGAAAAAACCAATAGTCGTTATCAGGACACATCTATTGGTATAAATTAATGCGATATTTCTGAATAAAGAATAATTATCCTAAGATAAAAATTATTCCCTATATGTGTCGATATCGCAAAAAAATTATTGTTGAAAAAGAGCATGAAATAAAAGAAAGTAGTAACCGAACTTACCGGCGTGTAGCAGAATGCGGTTTAGGTTTAAAAGTAAAATAATTAAACAGTTAACAAAATTCGCGAAGAGGTAAAATATTTGAAGTTGTACTTATAGCTTGAATCGAATAAAATAAAATTAAAAAATATATTTGATAGAAGAGAAATTTTTTTAAGCAAGTAAAATATTAGTGCTGTCATCGATGAGAAAGATTAGAAAAAAATGTTTCAAAATCGGAAATAATTAATTCAACAAAAATCCAAAATAAGAAGAAAATGTTATTAAATGTATTATCATTAAAAAATTATAAAAAATAAATAAATAAAAAATATTGCTTGACGTAGTAATTTAATTAACAGACCAAGAACAGAGTCTGCACATATGGATAGAAAGCCGTTTATAGACTTTATCCTTCATTCATACATCCTTATATAATTTTAAAATTTACACGTATCACCTGCATTCATTTGGGGTGGTTCTATATAAACCAGAGCCCATTCCATTTTTACAAAAAATAATAATAAATAAAAAATAATAATAATTAAAACAAATAAATAAATAAAATATTAAACTGTTTATTATACTGCACAATTAAAATAATTAAATTAATTTTAAGAGGCTACAAATTTTTAAGAAGTTACTTAAAAAAATATTTAACTAATCCAGTATAAAAGGTCATACATCCAAACTATTCCGTCCAGTGGCTTTAGGAATAGTTTATAATACTTCGTTCCTACCTTAAAAAAATCAGTTCCAAAAGCAGAAAAATAAAATATAAAACAAAAATTAATGTATCAAGTTTTTTAAGATATTTCTGAAATAGAATTTAAGAAATGAAGTAGGAAAATGGCTATTACTTAAATCGTTTTTATATTTATCAGTATCTATCAAAAACTCGTTATAGTTAGAATTATTCCTGTAAAATCTATGAATTTAATTGGCAATAATATTAGAAAAAACTTTATTGGCTAAGTAAGAGTTAAAATGAATGCATTTTTTTAATGTAAAGTTAAAGTCATTTCTTTTGTCAAAAAGTTTAAATGCCATATTTTTATCTTCATTAATATTAAAAGTTAAATCTAAAAAATTTGCAGAAGAATTACAAAAATTTGCTTAAGAATATGTTTGGCTAAAATATCGAAATCATTAAAATTAATAACTAATAGATCATCAATGAATCTGAGAAAGAAGGAATTAATTGAAAGATTAGTTGTTGTAGTTCATTTACGTCGCACTAGAGCTGCACAATGGGCTATTGGCGACGGTCTGGGAAGCATCCCTGAGGATGATCCGAAGACATGCCATCACAATTTTGATCCTCTGCAGAGGGGATGGCACCCCCGCTTCGGTAGACCGACTACCTGCACGCGAAGTCGAGCACTTTACGGTAGAACAGTTTAACGAGGACCAATACCGCACACCCTCGGTCCCATATTCTTGCAGAAAAAGAAATATATATATATATATATATATATATATATATATATGACAATTCGGACCAAAAATTTCTTCAAATTTAAAGTCGTCAATATAATCTTAAATTTTTTTTGTATACTTCTTTAGTTACACTTATTAATATCTTACAGACAGCAGTGTAGTTTATTGCCATTTGCTCGGGAAAAAAAATAAAATTTAAATTCACCAAATCTTGAATGCCGGAAAAATGAATGACATATTAGCTTAGAAATTTAAAAGACAGTAATTTTAAGTTAAAAATAAGTAACTCAACTTAAGCCTTTATGTTAGATGGACCATAAATTGCTTAAATTAATTCTTTTTATCCACTGTAGAAGGAATCAAAAAAATTTTTGTTGCTGATATGTACAGAATAAAATTGTGGATAATAATCAATCATTAAATAAATAAATAACTTTGATTACATCCAAGCATATTACAATCATACATACACTTGGTATTAGGTTAATATTTGCTTTCCTTCCTTACAGTTTTAGCAGTTTGGCATTCATAAGGCAGGATAATGACAAATTCGCCAATTTATAGCATATAAATTTACTTTAATTAAATATTTTGGCCTAAGACGTTTATATTCTGTAGAAAACAACAGGATTTCTTAAAATAACTCAGATAAATCTATGTAGTTTATGTTATTAATGGTTTCGGGAAGCCAGGAAATTGACAACACAAAACCTACTCACCATGAAAAATATTTTGAAATAGATTTTGAACCAGAAATTTGGTTCTTTATTCATGCAACAAGACATGTTCATATAGGAGGGTATTTATCAATCTATTAACATAAGACATTGATTTCTGGCTCTATCTATTTTGGTTATAAACCACTAAATAAAAGTAGACAGGAAAAAGACAGATTTTCTTGGGACAAACAAATTATGGACAGAAAAAACTAATTTAAACGAAGTTTTTGTAAATAATGCCCTCTGCGTATATTCTAGAAATGCTTACACCGGTTGAGATAAAAAAAATAAGATATCGAAAAATTTATAGGAAGTTTTGAACCTAGTTGTTATTGGAAACATTGTTTGGGACATGCCAGGAAAAAGACATATTGAAGTTCAAATAAATTTTTTAACTATACAAAACAGTCAATGCTAGTGCAAAGTTATTTGAAAATGCTAAGAGCAATGCTATTTATGAATTTTTTTTAAGAAAAAGTTCTTTTAGTACTATAGTATTAGATCTTGGTGCAAGGGACAGTGAATTGTCATATTTCGTGAGAATCACCCATATATATGTATATATATATATATATATATATATATATATATATATATATATATATATATATATATATATACGTTAATTTATCTTAAATTCATGATTTCCAATAATTATTGTCGAAAATTGCATTCAAATAGGTCTCAAAATACACGCGTAGTTTGTTGTTTTGGCGTATAACATGCTGAACTTACCAATTGGTTAGCAAATTCATAAATTATGATAAAGCTGCTTTTTCTTGGGATTATTTGAACGTAATTCTTTAACTTACTTAGGATACTTCTAAATTTTGTTAGTCAAATGCAATTAGTTGATACAAATATAATAACATTATTATTACATCATCTTCAAATAGATATTTTGTACAGCAAAAATTTAATTACACATTTTTTGTTTTAAAAAAATCAAATTCGTATTTTTGACTACAAAGAAAAGCTTTAAAAGAAATATAATTCAAACTTTTGATTAAAATGTTAGGTTGTAATTAATGAGGTAGAGAAAAAACTTTTAAAAAAGGAACAACCCCAATCTTGTTTCTTAGAATGTTTTTTAATATAACTAACTATTAAAAAAATTTAATGATTTTTGTTTTCTAACAGTCATGAACCATGAAGATTTCCCTTTTCAATATTCGCCTTTCCTCTGAAAATCAAACAGTATTCGATTATTGATTATTGATTTTGATTTCCTAATTATAGATTTTAGTTGGGGTCCTGTTTTCACCTTGCTCAGATATTAATAAATGGTAAATAATGTAATTTTTTCTCATTTAATTTTCACCAAAAATTCTTAAAACAAATAAGTTTAGGACAGAGTTTACAGAACATCCTGTAGTGCCACAGCTAACAGAAAATACGACGAAAGTTCTAAAAATTTATTTCAAAACTAAATACTCAAATTCTTTAAAGGAAAAAAGCAAACTATCTCTTTTTAAAAAGAAAAAAAAACATCATAGATCATGCTTAACTCGACAAGATATTTAACTATAGCTTGATACATTTTTTAAAAAAATCTGCTCTGAGCTCTGTTCTGTTAGAATATGCACGTTACGTTACTACAGACTAATCCCCTTCCCCTTCCATAGAGTTTTCTTTACCGAAGTAATCTGCGAAGAAAACTTTAAAACATTTTTAATGGACAAGTATAAAATTTTAATTGCTGAAAAATCTAAACAGGCCTCATTATATTTTTCCATAATATTTAGATAAAGTTTTTTTTTTATAAATTAAAAGAATAAACTTAAGAATCTATACCTGTATATACTATTGTGTTTTAAAAAGTCTACTCGAAGTATTAGCTCTTTGTTTATACATATGAATGAACAAAAATAACTTTTGATAGTTTTGAGATCAAAATTATTTAGGAGGAATTCTGTGATTACATTTGAACTGATTGCCGTTTTGCTAAGAAAATGCCTGACATTGATCCTTAATTTTTTCTTTGATTAGTATTATTCGTCTAATAAATACATCTACAGAGAAGTTTCTACTTTGGAAGTTTGGCGATGATCTCCAAAATTTTTTACATTGGCTTAAAGTTGACTACCCTTTACAGGGGCAAAAACTTTACCGAGAAAATTTAATCTCTTGTGGTTTAAATGGTTGTCCATTAATATTCTGGCACCTTTTATGTTTTCTTTTAATCCAACAATTACAAATGCAACGTGATTTGTTGGGTTTCTTAAAACTTTTTTATCTGTTCCAACGCCAGATTTTCTCATTATATCTTTTATAACGTTCACATTTTTTCCAATAATTGTTTTTATTATTAATTCAAATTTTCTAATAATATACGAAAATAAAAAAACTAATTTGCAACTAAGAAGAAGACATAATTTTTCACTATTCTGTGAATCGAAAAACATATTTAGTAATCAACCAATCTCGTCGGACACCCAATCAAAATTAAGTAAGAATTTCGAGAATCGTGCTTTGAAATTAAAATATAGTTTCAGTAGCTAAAAATATAAAAAACGAATAAAAAAATTTACTATAAATAAAAAGTCTGCTTATTTTAATTAATTTATATTTGTTGAATTTAAAAATGTGAGCATTAATAAAGAAGATACAGATATGGTAAACGTTACTTTAAGCCTAATTTTTACAAATAATATACATAATATTTCAATAAACAGAACTAGCATGTAAAAATGATTATTTTAAAAATTTTAAAATTACTATTGTAATTCTGAGTTTGAATTAATTTTTACCTTTTTTCCTCTTAGCACCGAAGAGATTCTGTAAGAGTCTCTCACCAATTTAATGGAGAAGTAATTTCTATTGGCGCTAAGTTCTTAATGTTTCTTTTATAATCACAAGAGCTTTATGCTCGCTAACCACTGAAATTTCTGACACACTTCCTTCCGGGCGATCTTCTCATTCTTTTCTCCTAAGATTTATTTAATACCCCAATTTCTAAGTCATAATATTTCTTTATATTATGTTTGAATTACATTAAATTCTTTCTTTTATATATTGTTCCCCAATCTCTGGAGCTTTATAATTTAATTACTCTAAACAAATAAGAAATTATCGAGACGTTCATAATTGTTTTCTAAATAAAATTAGAGAAAATAGTAAATATGCCGAATAGTGAAAATGCTCCCAGTGAATTCCCATCGCGGTATCATTGAGCATTTCTATATCTCTATTTGAGAATTTTCTGCAATTAAATAAAAGAAAATATAAACAGAAGAATCTCCATTAAAAAACTTCTTTCAAGAAAATATTTTTTCAGTGACTTTTGATTTCACGAAATACTTTTTTTTATTAGCAAAATTTTTCCCTAATTTCTGAAGACTTTAAATTGCTTTCTTAAAATTAAAAGACTTTTGACAAGTAGTACATAGACATGAGCCACGATGTCTCAGGGGATAGAGCGTTCGCCCTCCAATGAGGTGCACCGGGTTCGAATCCAACGATGGCTGGTCAAAACGAATTTGCATCCGGCTTGTACCGGTCACAGGACTGACGTGAAATATCCTCAGTGATAGATGGATTCATGAGTCCCTTCGCCGTTTGGCTGGTGGGCGGTTCTCGTGGTTTTCCACTCCGTGTAACGCAAATGCGTGCTAGTTCCACGAAAAAGACCTCCATGAAGGCAAATTTCTTCCAATACTTGATCCAAGAGTTCCGTTCTCTTCTGGATTGAGTTCAAAATTACAAGGCTACGGATGAAGTACTTCTACCACTACAAAAATACCATTCCAATTCACTAGTATACAAGACATGTTAACTCGATCCTACGTTGGGGCACCCTATCATAGATGGAGGTTGACGTTGTCATTAATCTACTCTCCCCACATTGTTTACTTTCTGACGTAATGTGAGCATGCATACCTTGACAGAAACTCTCACTTAGATATGAACAACGGCTACTTCGATGGATGGTTCACATTGAACAGTTGACTTGCTACTTGTGACTGCGACATTCTCCTCGCGCTACTCAGTCTCGATCGCACTTAACGTACAAAGTATTCACTCGACTACTAAAGGCAACACAGGAGCGACCACAACCATGAACTTACCACAGCTCTCTCCATCAGCACTCTCAAAAATTACGGTGATCTTAGTACAGCTCTCGCGGCTTCTCACAAAACAGCAATGAATCAACTAGTGGTATCCGTTCATCGAATTCTATCAAAGATATAATTCTGGTGGGGGAATACTGTAATGTTTCTATCACAACAAAAATACAATTCCAATTTACTAGTATATAAGACATGTTAACTCGAATCTATGGTGCGGTACCTTTTCATAGATGAAGGTTCATTGTCGCTAACTACTTTCCCCACAACGAAGTTGAACATTAGTAGTCGTAAACCCAAAAATTGGCTCGGCTGCTCAACGGCGGTAATAAAATAAAATAAAAAATGTATATAGACATCAATGTGCACATCGATAAGATTATCCACCCATAAGATTGGAAAAATCTTGTTATTTCCAAAAGTATTATGTAGGTTCCCTATATAAATTTAAACTCAGCTGGAAGAAATTTGTGTCGATATAGTCTGAAGTAACAGTTTTTTGAAGTAAATGCATATCATAATGTTAGTATCACTTTCATGATGTTACTATAGTTATTATTTTGACAAATTGTTTTAAATTGGTGATTTGTTAATTTCAGTTAATATTTAATTTCATCCCTCAAATTATATTTTGGAACATCGAGATTTGACAGTATTTAAAACTCACAGTGATACGTAAGCAGTATTAGTTTAAATAACTAAACAATCTTTAAATTTATTAAAATTATTGTATGATGCTTTATTTTATTAACTGAGCAATAATTCTACTTTTACGTACAATCGTAAATTCTGTATGATTTTTTATGAAAGATTAAAGATTCAGCTCATTAGGCTAATTAGTTGTCTCAAACTTTATGTCTATTTAACAGATTTTATGTTATTGAAAAATGAATGTCACAATTAAAATGAACTAAAATTTGAATAACAAAATCATAACTAACATAAAGATTAGGAACTAACTTTAAAACTTATTAGAATAAATAATTTGTAATAAATTAAATATTATTTTTCGGTCACTTCCTGAATTAGTAATTAAAAAAATTTACTTACAAAATGCTCTTAAGGTGAAAGCAATGTGAAAGCGAAGAAATCGATGGACCGGACTACTTCCCCTAAGTTGACCAACAAGTCCAGAAACATTAAATCCAATAGAAAAGCTATGAAAAATATATCTATGGGACAATATTCTTAGACTCAACTTTACACTGAAATAAAATAGATAAATCAAGATGAAATAAAAAGAAATTTAAATAAAATTTAGAATATTTTTATAAAGAAATTGTTTAATTTTTTCTAGAGATGGAAACTATTTTTATAATAAAATAAAATACTACAAGGCAGGGCTCGAAAAAACTTCGAAATTTTAACCGTCCTTGAGGACGGCTTGTCCAACAATGTACCCGTCCTCCTTTGAAACTAACCCGTCACTTCTAAATAAATAAAAATATAATTTTCTCTTATTTATTACAAACATTTATCATATAAATTGCACAATGAATTAGTAGTTACTAGGATTACAAATACTAGGATTGCATTATACAGTAATAAAAGAAATACTAGGTTACTAATAGTAACATAGTATTTATTTTATGAAATAATTTATTTCTTATATGAAATAATTTAAATGACAGAGGTCAAGTTATCTGGAATATCAATTTATCCGAGGGTACTGCGTTTTTTAAATGAATCAAATATGACGTTTGCCAGTTCCACAATCATTCCAATGATTTACAGAGGCTTCTGCTCGGAAATCTGAAAGGTGTTTTCCATTTAAGTAGATGTTCATAATTGCGTTTAACGCTTCTTGTTAAGAAAAGTACGTAATGTGTTTTTTTTTTTTTTTTTTTTTTTTGTAAGTTCATTACTGAAAAGCTCCTTTCAACCGCTGCAGTACTCCCAGACAGAGAAAATATCAATTCCACCAAGCGCAGTATGTTGCTGTATTTCTAGATTAGAGGTTCATTAGAGAAGTGAAGCGATAGACTCTTGTAAGATAACAAAAATTGAAAATGTATCACGAACTGCACGGGAAATGTATCACGGGAAAATGGCCGTCCGCGCGGACGTCGGATTCGAGAAATTCGTTGTCCCCGGGGAATTTTTGACCACCGAGGACGGGAGGACGGGGGGTTTTCGAGCCCTGCTACAAGGAATGCCTATTACCTAAACTAAACGAAGAAATATGAATAGTGTTCTATGCAGGGTTGGATTTTGACTTTAAAAACTGGTTTTTGACAAGGGTTGTCAAAAAATAGTCGAAAAGTGTAAAAAAAGTGTCGAAATCTAACAAAAACTGTCGAAAACCTGAACCAAGTTTGATTTTTGTCACTGCAGACATTTATTCATACTATAATTATGATTTATATTATATATCACATATAAAAAATTCAGCCTAAATTATTGAAAATCTCAATTGGTTTTTCTAAGCACTCTTAATACTTAAAGATCCATATATTTCGCAATATTGTAACTATTCAGTTTATATCAATCTAAATATTGATTTTTTCTTATATTATAATTTAGGCAGATTTTTTAGATTAGATCCGTATTAAAAATGTCCATATGGGTTGAAAATAGGCAACCCAAAAAAATTTGTATGAGTTGCCCAGTTACAAGACTAATCGATGGGCGTTGATGAGTAACCCAGGTAGATCTGTAAGGGTCATCCTTTTAGAGCTATGCGAATTTTCCATGTGTTTAGAAAGAAACATAAATTGCTCTTTGTTCAGGATTTGAATTTTGTCTATGCTTTATATACGTTTGCAATATGCTTTATATACGTTTATTTAGCAAAGGAAAGAAAGAAAAAAAATCCAAAAATTTTTTTAGTTGAGCACGGAATTCCATCGTGTTGGCAATATGGATTGGATGTAGACTAGTGATGGGGTTGATAGGGCCCATAAGAACCCCAAACACCTATATAGGTACCATATGGGCCGTCGTGGGTCCCATTTTTCTGTGCTGCTTGGATGTTTATAAGTTGTATTTTTTGAATGTTTTATTTTTAGAGGCTATGAGTAAGTATTATTTGATGGGATAGCCAACTTTAAATAGGGACTCTGCGTTAAAAAGATATTGGAGTGCTAGATATTTACTGATTATACGCTGACATTATCTTGCTGTTTTGTTATACTTCATGTTAATTAATATTTTCTAAGTGTTTGACATGTTTGATATTATAATCATGAATTACAAAATGAGATGTTTACAATGAATGTTAATACTCACTTTTCTGTTACAGATTCTGTACACAGCAATGTTTATTGCTGGGATCGTTCATGCACAAACAATTAATAAATCTCCGTGTAAGTAATATTATTTAACAGTCAATTGTTTTAAGATCCAGTTTTTTCTTTAATCGGGCAAATCTGGCATGTTTGTATACTTGACATTTTTGGTTTTCTGAATATTTAACCGTAGTTCTATGTTCTACTACGTTCATACTAACTGTTAAAAAATAAATACTTCGACTAAACAACAAAGGTTACCGGTCATTCAAGAATCTTCGAGAAGAGACTATTTTCTTTCTCATTGACCGTCAAAATGTACTAGAGCCAATGATGAACCCTAAAGTTAAATAATTTCGCGAATACATATCAATAAGTAATACCTAAAAAAATGAACTCATTTATGGTTAATATTTAGCGTGTCCGACCTCAAATTAGAAAGAAACTGAAACTTTGCAGAGCTAAAAAAGCCATTAACTGTCAAAACTAGACAACTATGAAATTTGCTGGAAAAGAAGTCTTAAATATAGCAGAAACAAAATCAATTCACTGACCAATGGTTACTGATTCAACTTTTTTAAATATTTCCTTGAACTTGGAAACCCGTTCCTAAATAACTAAAAACAGAAACAATTTAGGGCAAATTGTTCCAATAACTGTGTCCCAATATGATGGAGGGGTAAACTTAACTATCTAGACAAGTGACATATTGTTATGATGTATTTCTTTGCACTGAATCTAATAAAACCTTTCCATAGTCGATATAACTAACAGATCGAAAATTATAAATAATTTTATGAATAAATAGTATAGCACATTGCTATGCAGACAAAGTTTTAGATCCTATGGATTTTTCAGTATTAATCAAATGAGATAAAGCAAAGTCAAATGAAATCAAAACCAATTATAATTAACAGTTTCAGATATATTTAAAACCTTAATTTGAGCATATTAACTTTCCCGTGCATTATTTTAAGTTGAATCAAATTAAGGTTGAGGTTGATACGACAAACAGATTAGAAATAATTTAAATTAAATTTTAAAACGGTATAAATTTTTACTTAGACCCGTTAACATTTTTAGCTTTACTATATAAGCACGTAAAGTATTGAATCCCGTGTACAGTTTTGATTGCCTAGTTAGAAATGTAAATGCTTAAATGGCCGTAAAACAAAAACTGTTCTTTTTGGACATTAAGTCATTTCAACTCTTTTAACTTCAACATTCTTAATTCTATTAATTTGGTTTACACCTCACTTGATTCAGAGTAAACAAATACTTATGATCAAATATTCTGATTGTCTAAATGCTTTAAATAAGTAAAAAGAGGTACTTTTAATTTATAAAAAATTTATAACATTTGAACTTTTACTAATAGTTCTGTCATTTTGCTTGAGGTTTTATTCAATTCAGGGTAGAAAAAAAGACAAAAGGTACATATAATAAACATAGTTTCGACTATTTATTTTCTGACTTAACAATTATTTCTGGTCAGAGGCTAGTAGATAAAATTCTTATTTCGTTATATTTAATATAATCAAAATCAGTTATTAAATATTTAAGAAACTGTTAATGATAAATAAGTTTTGATTTTATTTGACTTGGTTTTATCCCACTTGTTTAATCCTAAGAAATCCATATCATTTAAAACTTTGTCAGCACAGCAGTCTACTGAACTATTTATCCATATAAGAATCTTTTAGTTGTATCGTCATGGATGAGGTTTTATTCATAAAAAAATTAATCTAAACAATATGTCTTTAGATTAACAAAGCGTAAGGAGAGTAGGCCAGCATATGGTCAGTTTCTTTTTTCTAGTTTAAGGTTACGCTAAATATACACCACACATATGTTTATTTTTAGTCGCTATTCATTGATATGTATTCACCTTTGAGGTTCACTGCTGGTACAATTAGATTTTGATGGTCAAATAGTAAGAAAATAGCCTTTTTCGGAGATTTCTGAAAGACCTTTGATCTTTGATACAAAGGTCCAGTGAAAATAATTTTGCCTTAATAGTTAATGGGAATGTAGTAGAGTATAAAAAAATGGTCAGTTTTGGAATTCACTCGTTTCACAAAAATTATTGCAACTTGTAAATTCAGGATTTTTTTTTCCTCAAAATTTCGGAGCATCTGCATTTTAACTCCTTAAAACTCCTTTTTCGAAAATAAAAGTGTCCTATAGTTTTACATAACGAACAAATCCTTATAATTTAAATAAAATAAAAAAGTTAAGTATCCAGCTCTGCTTGACTCTTAAACTGGCTCTTACATGCTATAAAACAACGCATTTGCCTTAAATGTGAATTCTGAATTAATTAAGTTTTATATCAATATATATAAGTTTGAATTCATTACTTTTTTTTAATTCTTTTCCATTGTATATACTAATGTTATAGTTTAAATTAGTATCTGTTTTAAGTTTTATTTCATTTTTTATTATGATAAAATAAGTATTAATTACTTCTGTTTTATTGTAACCAATATTGCCCAGTCAAAAAAAGGGTCTATATAAAACAATAAAAAGTCATAGCAGCAGAAGTAACATCGGTTGAAACCAAGTAGATATTTTTTTTTTTCTGTTACCTATCATTTTAACCCCTAGCATGGCTAAACCCTCAATTTGTTTAGAGAAATTACCATTAAACACTGAGGGTTTAGCCATGGGCAGCCCCCTTTATCCCATTCATTGTGACATACTCGTGCATCATTTCGCAGATAAAGTTTTTAAATTGTTCATATTCTCATGGTGGAAACTCTATGTTGACGTTCAATTGTCTTTGTAGACAATGAAACTGATTTTTAAAAGTTACTTTCTATTGTCAGCTCATTTTACCCCATCATTCATTTTACTTAAGACATGGAGGTAGGTACTTTATTTACATCGCACTAGAGCTGCACAATAAGCTATTGGCGATGATTTGGGAAACATCCCAGATAATGATCCGAAGACATGCAATCGCAATCCTCTGCAGAGGGGATGGTTATGTCCGTTAACAAGAATGCGATAAATCATCCATTGCCGCACATTCTTGGAACCTTGGAGAAAAAGTCAATTAAGTCAAAATTCTTAAATGCTGATTCCATTGATTGATTTCAAAATGCTAATTCCCTAGTTAACGATACTAGTTCCTCACCACCTTTCCATAGGACATGGAAATGCACTTTAACCTGATTTGCCTCTCTCGGCCACTGTAGCTTTTCTTTTTCTGTTTTTTTTTTCTCTCCCTTATCTACTGTGGTTTTACTAGTTTTGGTTCTCACCTTTCCTTTTCCATTTTTCATTGACAAATTTACGTTTTATAATTCAAATCACTTTTGTTTCTTTTAATTCACTTTTGGCAAGTCTTAAAAGTTGGCGCCTGTTTTGAGAGCTTTAAACAAGTTGACTATTATCTCTAATTTATATATTTTTGAAGAGAATGAAGTTTCAAATGAAGTAAGTATTATCTTACCGTTTTAGTTTCCTGAGATTATTTAATAAGAACTATAATTTTGAAAACTAGATTTTCCGTTAAATTGCTGCCATATGTCATTACGAAACAAATAAGGTAATCTTACAAATGTTTTTTTTCTCCGAGCATTGATAATTTTATTTTATGGAAAATTATTGGAAATCCTTATTATATTCCGTAAGAAGCCCGGGCTTTTCTTAATGCCAATCTATAAATTGCCAATGTGGTATATATTTTTTTTTATTAAATATCACGAATAAAAGTACCGTAAATAACTTTCAAAGCACAGTTTTTGTTGTTTAACATATCATTAACGTTATTTTAAAATTACTGTGGCTATGATACTGTAACTATGCAGCAAACACTAAGTAACATTTAAAAACGCTTATAGTTTACTATTATTTTAAATGTAGCACACTTACTATGAGAAAAGTTAAGTAGCAAAACTTTAAAAAAAAAAAAAACGGTTTATTTGTTGGCTTGTAAAAAAAGTGAGAAACTGTCTTAGTTAAGTTTCTTATATATCACGTTATTATTTTAGACAGAAGGCACAGTTGAAGGGAAAGTAGAAGAAAAATGCTCCCTCCAACTTCTATATATTCAAGAAGTCGACATCATTTATGCAAAACATATGCATTTTTTTACTCATTTTTGGAGCTATTTTGTCTGAATTTAGCTCATTCTTTCAAAATATAACCCGCAAATAAATAAATAATTCTACAATATAGCTACACCGTTGAAACATTCTGTATCAAATTCTAGATCAAAAAGTACAGGCATCCTAAGACCGATACTTTTTAACGTAATTTGAGTGTTGCTCACTTTAATAAAATGTCCTAAAATACGGTTCTGAAAATTGTTATTTAAATTCTAATTTGTTAATTAATTATTATTATTTTACTTGTTGCAGTAAGAATCGAGCACAAAGTTAAAAAGTGAAATAATATTTTATTTGTGACTTTTGAAAAGTGAAAGAAAAAGTCATCAACATCGATAAAAGTTCTTGATTTCTAAATTTGGAATGGAAAAAAACGTAAATCTACTGTTTGCTGTGTGCAATTCCTTTAAATGTCATTATTTTTTGAAATTAGTAACCGCCAACGGATGGAACTGCTAATTGAAAAGTGTAACTATAATGTTTTTTGCAGCATATTAGACCATTCTAACTGAAATCTGGGTGTCTGTTATTTTTGCTCTCAGACTATACAACGTCGGTATGACAAAGGATAATTATTCAAAAAAAAAGAAAAAAAAAAAAAAAAAAACACTCCTTCATAATTTTTCAAAGTTTGCAGTGCCATCTCTCGGCAAGCTTTGTAATTGTTAATAAAACTTGATGAGTATGGCTTCCTAAGCTAACCGCAAGAAAAAGAGCTACTTTTCCTTCAAATGATTAGTTGTTTTCAAGATACCTAGATGTTTTTAATGCTAATTTTACAAAAAAATATACACATATGATCTGACTCTTTTCAGCCGGCAAGGTGTTTTTCAAACGATTTTCGAAACTCTTATCATGAAGATTTTATTCGATTGACGTGGATTTGTTTTTATTCTATTGATATGGATTTGCTTTGCTAGAATTCTTGCACTAACTTCAATTTCAAAAGTTTATCTATCTACAGAACACGATTCATTATAATGTAAATACTATATAAATATTTATGAAAACGAGGTTTGCAGGAAACCCATCTTTAAATCTCTTCTGGCAATGTTGTTCTTCATGAATTTACATTAGAGAAAATTCAAATCGATGAATCAAGCAAATAACGCGTAAGTGTATATATATATATTCTAAAACTATTATTTCAACTTCTGTGGACATTTTTAGTGAAATAATATTTCTCACAAAACATTTTATTCTCTATTTTATTTTAGCAACGTTATTCTCATTTGAAATGCCCACGTATGTGCGTGTTAAAAATTAAAAGAAACAAATTTTAAAATACAAATAACAAATATATGATACTTGTGTCCCATAGCATAACCATAAGCAGAAAATAACCACTAAGCTTTTTCGACTTTTTTTTATCTATTTTTCTATCGAATTTCAAAACAAACAAAAAAATTTAAACATTACTTATTACAAAATGCTAATCAATTGAAACAACTCAAAAATTTTAATTAATAATGCAGGGAAAGTTAATTTAAACTAACGAGGTCACGTGGCATTTCTTAAATGCTTTAATATTGTTTTTCAGCATGTTTTAGGTCTTATATTTTCGAAAAACACTGACTAAAAATAAGCTGAGTTTAAATGCTACAATGAAATTACTACAGACGTTAGTCAAAATATGTTAAATTAATAAAAAGGAAATAAAAGAATAAAAATAAATTTTGTGCTAAATGCTGCCATCTTGGCTCTTCTTTTTGGAGTTCGTCTATGTTTGGGAGGGCGTATTTTGTGATCAAGGCAACAAATGCACAAAGCCCACTCTACAGTTTTTGCATTCTTAATTACAAGTAGTTTTCTGCTCATTTGCTTCGAATTTTCAAATTAAATTTATTAATTATATTACTTAAAACTTCTTCTACATTTCATGACAGGACCATTCATAACCAATGGAAAAATTATTAAACACTTATCATTACTTTATGCTAAGTATCATTAAAAGGCTGTCTTTATGAAAATTGAACACGTGCTATAGCATCAGAAATATAATAGAGAGAGAAAAGCTAGAGCCATGTGAAACTGAATACCACCATACTGGTTTTTTCTCAGAACGGACTACTTACAAAAATTTTTAACTTATTTTATAGAAGTAAAAACAAGATAGTGGTAACAAATGTACCTCTTAAAATCTATTTGACTTATTTTTCTGCTCACTTTCTTGTTCACCATACTGTTTCTTTTTTTTTTTTTTTTTTTAGAACGGACAACTTATAAAGTTTGTTAAAGTTAAGCAGAGAGTTTTGGTTTGTTAGGTGTAAAAGCAAGAGAGTGGTAATAAATATACCTCTTAAAATCTATTTGATTTATTTTTCTGCTCGTTTTCTTGTTCACCATACTGTTTTTTTTTTCTCAGAACGGACAACTTATAAAATTTGCAAACTATTTATAGGTGTAAAAGCAAGAGAGTGGTAATAAATATACCTCTTAAAATCAATTTGATTTATTTTTCTGCTCACTTTCATGTTCACCATACTGTTTTTTTTTTCTCAGAACGGACAACTTATAAAATTTGCAAACTATTTATAGGTGTAAAAGCAAGAGACTGGTAATAAATATACCTCTTAAAATCAATTTGATTTATTTTTCTGCTCACTTTCATGTTCACCATACTGTTTTTTTTTTCTAAGAACGGACAACTTATAAAATTTGCAAACTATTTATAGGTGTAAAAGCAAGAGAGTGGTAATAAATATACCTCTTAAAATCAATTTGATTTATTTTTCTGCTCACTTTCATGTTCACCAAACTGTTTTTTTTTTCTCAGAACGGACAACTTATAAAATTTGCAAACTATTTATAGGTGCAAAAGCAAGAGAGTGGTAATAAATATACCTCTTAAAATCAATTTGATTTATTTTTCTGCTCACTTTCATGTTCACCATACTGTTTTTATTTTTCTCAGAACGGACAACTTATAAAATTTGCAAACTATTTATAGGTGTAAAAGCAAGAGAGTGGTAATAAATATACCTCTTAAAATCAATTTGATTTATTTTTCTGCTCACTTTCATGTTCACCATACTGTTTTTTTTTTTCTCAGAACGGACAACTTATAAAATTTGCAAACTATTTATAGGTGTAAAAGCAATAGAGTGGTAATAGATATACCTCTTAAAATCAATTTGATTTATTTTTCTGCTCATTTTCATGTTCACCATACTGTTTTTTTTTCTCAGAACGGACAACTTATAAAATTTGCAAACTATTTATAGGTGTAAAAGCAAGAGACTGGTAATAAATATACCTCTTAAAATCAATTTGATTTATTTTTCTGCTCACTTTCATGTTCACCATACTGTTTTTTTTTTTCTCAGAACGGACAACTTATAAAATTTGCAAACTATTTATAGGTGTAAAAGCAAGAGAGTCGTAATAAATATACCTCTTAAAATCAATTTGATTTATTTTTCTGCTCACTTTCATGTTCACCATACTGTTTTTTATTTCTCAGAACGGACAACTTATAAAATTTGTTAAAGTTAAGCAGAGAGTTTAGGTTTGTTAGGTGTAAAAGCAAGAGAGTGGTAATAAATATACCTCTTAAAATCTATTTGATTTATTTTTCTGCCCACTTTCTTGTTCACCATACTGTTTTTTTTTTCTCAGAACGGACAACTTATAAAATTTGCAAACTATTTATAGGTGTAAAAGCAAGAGAGTGGTAATAAATATACCTCTTAAAATCAATTTGATTTATTTTTCTGCTCACTTTCATGTTCACCATACTGTTTTTTTTTCTCAGAACGGACAACTTATAAAATTTGCAAACTATTTATAGGTGTAAAAGCAAGAGAGTGGTAATAAATATACCTCTTAAAATCAATTTGATTTATTTTTCTGCTCACTTTCATGTTCACCATACTGTTTTTTTTTTCTCAGAACGGACAACTTATAAAATTTGCAAACTATTTATAGGTGTAAAAGCAATAGAGTGGTAATAGATATACCTCTTAAAATCAATTTGATTTATTTTTCTGCTCATTTTCATGTTCACCATACTGTTTTTTTTTTCTCAGAACGGACAACTTATAAAATTTGCAAACTATTTATAGGTGTAAAAGCAAGAGACTGGTAATAAATATACCTCTTAAAATCAATTTGATTTATTTTTCTGCTCACTTTCATGTTCACCATACTGTTTTTTTTTTCTCAGAACGGACAACTTATAAAATTTGCAAACTATTTATAGGTGTAAAAGCAAGAGAGTCGTAATAAATATACCTCTTAAAATCAATTTGATTTATTTTTCTGCTCACTTTCATGTTCACCATACTGTTTTTTATTTCTCAGAACGGACAACTTATAAAATTTGTTAAAGTTAAGCAGAGAGTTTAGGTTTGTTAGGTGTAAAAGCAAGAGAGTGGTAATAAATATACCTCTTAAAATCTATTTGATTTATTTTTCTGCCCACTTTCTTGTTCACCATACTGTTTTTTTTTTCTCAGAACGGACAACTTATAAAATTTGCAAACTATTTATAGGTGTAAAAGCAAGAGAGTGGTAATAAATATACCTCTTAAAATCAATTTGATTTATTTTTCTGCTCACTTTCATGTTCACCATACTGTTTTTTTTTTCTCTGAACGGACTACTTACAAAATTTGTTAACTATTGTATAGGAGTAAAAGCATGAGAGTGGTATCAAATATTCATCTTAAAATCTTTTTGATTTATTTTTCTTTTTACTTTCTTGTTACTCAATCGAACATCAAAACATTGAAATAAAGCGTATTTCTGTTAACAGTTTTTGTAATTAGAAGTTCATTGCCTTTAGTAGTCTGTGAACAAACTGTGTCATGGGTGCATCAACATGCAATAAAAAATATCCAATTTGAGATTTTGAGATATTTCTTTTCTTCAAAAGTCAATTATTATTTGTTTTCTGAAATTTTATCTTAACATTGACAGTATTAGCAATGGAAAGAAAACAGTTGTTAGGTTGGGGCTTTTCTCTAAATCTATCGTAAAGCACTTAAATTGATTTTCAATTGCACGGCAGTGTAAATAATTAGCCAGTTAACGAGAAAGTAAAGTGAATGCAAGTCGTGATCTGCGTGCAGAATAAAGTAATATTTAAGTGGTATAAAAGGATTATTCAAAGTGCTCTTCGATTATTCCTAATAATTTCATCAACAGCAGCAATGAATTCATAGGAAAGTGCAGGCAGATCTAAAATTAATATTCCCCCTTTACCACATTTATACAGCGATTTGCCCGACAACATTAGAATTCTTAGAAAAGCTTGAGTTTCTGCTCTCTTATATACCGATTTTAATTTCTGTCGTTAGTTTCAGAAATAATTACTTAAAACACATTGCTTCTAGTTTACAAATGCTATTCGGCTTCATTAAATTGAAAAATTTCTTTCATTTATTTGAATAAACATGTTCAATATTTTTAGGTCATTGGCTTCAATCAGTACTTCCGAAATTAATGCAGTAATTATTAATTAGTTAACAGTACTTACAAACTAAAGAAGCATGTCTATATTTGAATTTTTAGTTGAACTTCAAAAATCTTCGATCATGAGATCTAGTAAAAAAAAAAAAATGAAGATGCAGTAATGATAAATAATGAAGACATTAAGTAAATATATTTCGTGTGAGTTTAATTTGTTCTTAGTATATTGACGATACGGGGTATAATCTTAAATTTAATCTACAAATTAAATATAATATTAGTAAATGCATATTTTTTTATTTATATAACATTGTGTAAATTGTTTATTTTATATTTAATAAGTATTTTACTTTACAGCTTTGTTAGCATTTTGCCTGCTAATGGTTGTTTTATCCGGTACATGCATAATTTGTTCTATGATTATGCTTCTTGGACTATATAAGGTTAGTTATGCAAATATTTACCCATATTATTTTTACATATATAGTGAAACCTCTAGGAAAGAACACCTCTATGTAGGGACTTTCTCTATTTACGACCACTTTTGGGAGGTACAAAATTTTTTACATAGACTTTGTTGAAGGAAACCTTTACAGGAGACTATCAAAACCTCTCCCAGCGATCGGGCAAACCTCCGCACCAAATGAAGAAAAGGTCAAATAAAGAAACATGAAAAAATATCAAAATAAAAAGTAACAATCAAATAATTTGGTGACGTAACCCACCAATGCTATCATGTTTATGCTGATCATTGAGTTTATCTGACATAGCGAATAAAAAATATTTAAATATTAAATTACGTTCAAAAACTCTTGTTTTAAGGATTTCTATAAGCCAGCAAATATCACTGATGTCTGAGAAATATATAAAAGAAATAAAATCGTCAGCAGCCTCGTTTTATCAATGACTAGCTCTAAGCCAATGAAAAAATTCCATTTTTCATCCAATGCTACAGAAATAATTAATCAAAAATTTCGATCGTATTTTTGGCCCTTGCAGCCTTTGTCCAAATATCAGGATGATAGAACAAATGGTTCTGAAGTTATAAGAAACACAGACAAGCTGTTATTTTTATTATAGATGATATACGGTCCACAGATATAAAAGATCCAAAGATTAGTTTACTTAGTGCTATGTTTGCATAGAGTTAAAACAACGTGAAAAAAACACAAGCAATCACACACTAACAGACATACAATCATTTCGATACTTTTTGTAGTGAAGCACCTTCTTCAACGTCAACTTCAGAGTCAAAATACAGAATTAATTCTTTGTTTTGACACTGAAGAATGGGCTTCATTTTAATATCAAAAAACCCTAAATTTAAAAATATAAACGCAACATTTTTTTTCAATTTAAAACGATTTTAAAAAGAGGTGCTCCAAAAGGTTCAGTTGTTTGATTAAATGAGCACATAACATCTTAGCAGAAAACTGGCAGAGTATGCCTCCACTTAGTTTAGTTTAGGTCAGATAAAATTCTGAGAATCAGCCTTAACTTTTAATTAGTTTAATTCAAATTTAAAATATCATTTGCCATTATTTTCTACAAAATACTTGACTTTGAATCACTTTTTTTAACGGATTTTATTCTTTTTATTTTATTTTTAATCTGTTTTCGATGATCTACCATTTCTTAATTTCTTCTTTTTCTACTGTTTTCCTCAGTTCTACTTTTTGAACTACTAATTTTTTGAGGGTCAACAACCTACTGGATCTTGTCTGACTCCGTCAGACAAGTGGAGGATAAGTAACAACAACAACAACAAATTACTAATTTTCCTGCATATATATATATATATATATATATATATATATATATATTGGATTACCTTACTTATGATCTTCTACTTGATATTTAATTTTTTCTTTGTTTTAACTTTTGCTTACCTTTTTTTTTTAATTTTTGGTTTTATTTATTTTATTTTTGAATTGCTTTAATTATATTCCATAGCATATTTCTCCTTTAACCTTATTTATTCTTCTTACAGTAGCTGTTTAATAGTCTATTCTATAGTAAAAACCATTTTTCTATATAATACTGATATATTTTCCCCTTTATATGTCTCCCAGCTGTTTTTTAAATATAGAAAAAAGCTAAAAGCTCGTAAAAAAATACTTCAAAGAATATAAAAGTGTTGATAAAATCCCACGTGAGTTTACTAAAATTTTTTTCTTTTCAATAGCTCTTATCTTTGCCAACATGTTAGGCTAAGTTATCGAGTAAAAACACGATTCCTCTTAGGTTCATTGAAGCAAGATTTTTTTCTTATTTATTATCATTTACTATTTCTCAGAAAAGAGAAAACAATTGCTTTGATATATTTACAGATGACCAAATTATTAGACGCACTATAAGATTCTATGTAAAATCTTAATTATCAGGTGATACTATACAGCATTATTGTTTCTACTCGGCTGTAACCGGTTTAGACTTGTTTACGTACTTGCATGAATTGTTTAACATTGTAATGCAATACGTTCAAAATAAATGCAAATAGGAAGTATATAAAATGTCTCCTGAATAAAAACCCATTACATGTATGTTTAAATATAAAAGTATTGCATATAATTTCGTGTAACACATGTATAATTATTAAATAACTACCATGTGTCTAATTATTTGGTCTAATTATTAGACCAATCAGGTATCATAATATAATAACTGATATAACAAATATTCTAATTTATACAATATATTGCCTAATTTATCCTATCGTCGTATTTATATTATATATCGTCGAATTTAACCAATTAATGCAGGAACAAACAAGTACAAACCGGCTTCAGTTGCGTAAGAACAATAAAGCTGTATAGTATCACTTGATAATCAAGATTTTATATAGAATCTTATAGTGCGTCTAATAAATTGGCCATGGACTGTAGGTTTATTTAAAATTAATTTAAACCATTAAAATAACATTCATTCTGCATCGTTTTGTATCAACATATCAACTACACTGGAGAAATTCCAGATCAAATTACGGTATAAAGTACAAGCACACAGGGTGCATCATCCATAAAATTCATTTTTATCGCAAAATATAATACCGTAACTATAATTTGATCCAGAATTTTTTATACTATAAAGAAGTTGGTAGGAATTATAGTAAGCATTTTTATCTTAAAATAAAAAAACGTTAGATTGCTATAAATTGCTGCTTAAAATTGTAAAAGAAATGAGTAACAAGCTGTGGATATGAAAAATCGTGCTAGCATACAAGAAAACATGTCATCGATTTAATGCTAATTAAAATTAAATTTTTTATCATCATTAATTTACAATAGAAGTTTCAAGATTTATAGAATTCCACTTAGCTTTTATAAACGTTACTAAACGACTCAAAATAATTTTTAATGTTACTTAAATTAATGATGTCAAAAACAACTGTTTTTAAATCTGATCTGTTAAATTTTAAAAAAAATGTTTATTTATTTAAAATCATCTTAAGTGATCACGCAGAATTTGATAGAATTTTTTTGTATATTCATTTCTCAAATTTCCTCCTTTTTTTTATCAACTTCTACCCTAATAATTTATTTTCAAACTTGTATTAACTATTGGTAGCATAAAAAATTCTTCTGTATGATAAGAATGGAGTAGTTCTCTACACTGACGATTCTTTTCCTAGATTCTCATAGAACTTAGTAACCTACTTAATTGAGAAGCCTAAAAAAATTTTCTTGCAAAAATTAAAATTTTAATTACCTTCACATTGTAAAAAATCACATATACATTAGTTCATTTGTTAGAAGTGTAAATTAAATTTAAATAAAATTTTCTACGCAATAAAATATATGTGTATTATATACTGTATCAAGTAGTCTCAAATATATTTAACTTTAAATTAAGAGCTGATTAATTTGTCTATTTTTTTTTTTTTTTAATTTGGCAAATTTGTTTGACAAAATTAATTAAGATCTGAGTAATTAATTTTCAACAAAATGTAATCAGGATGATTAAATTCGACATCTCATCGAATTGTCTTTCTTAGTATAATAATAAATTAAGATTGTATTAAATTGTTCCTTGTTAACTAAATTTTTGGGAATAATTCTCACCGAGAAAAAAAGAGTGTGCTCAAAACTACCAGATGGTAAATTTAGCGCGTTTCTAAGTCTATCAGAGCTCCAGAAAGCACAGTAATTGGTAATTATTTTGGCAACATTAACAATAAAATATGGTTTTATACTATGCGATAAAATGTTTTAATTTTATCATGATACTTTAGAGCATGGCATAAAAACCGTTTATTCAGCAACATTTTCTTTTCAGTGTTGCATTTTTACTAACTAAATGTGTGCCATTAAGAACTATAAATGTGAAAATGTATATGAACGGAAAAATTACCAAATAAATAGTTTAAACATCGTGAATTTCGGTTTTATTAACCAGGATCATAATTTTCTTACCAGAAATGTTATTACCCTTCAATGAGGTAATTTCACCTGAACTGTATTCTCCGTATAAGTTTTGAATAATTTGATTTGTTGTAGTTGTTGTAGTTCATTTACGTCGCACTAGAGCTGCACAATGGGCTATTGGCGACGGTCTGGGAAACATCCCTGGTGATGATCCGAAGACATGCCATCGCAATTTCGATCCTCTGCAGAGAGGATGGCACCCCCGCTTTGGTAGCCCGACGACCTGCACACGAAGTCGAGCACTTTACGGTAGAGAAGTTTAACGAGGACCAATACCGCACACCCTCGGTCCCTACGCAGACTAATTCAAGTGGTCACCCAGCCGCACACTGACCGCTGGCAGTGATGCTTGACTTGGGTGATCTGCTGGGAACCGTGTCTTAACGATCAGTCCACTGCGGATTTGAATAATTTGAAATAGTTCTCGTATTACAGTTACACGAAAACCGGCTCATGTTTCGGGTTTGTAATATAACTAAGTTCCATTTAGATCTGTTAACTTAATCATTGGTTTTCATTAAATCAAGCTTTTACCACCTTAAATAGTCATTAAATAAAGTTAATTATTTGTTATCATTATTAATCATTTAATTAAGTTAATTATTTACCATGGTTGATAGTTATTTAATAAAATAAATTATTTGTTGTCTATAATAGTTATTTAATAAAGTTAATCATTTGCCACCTTACCAAAATACAATACCATGTATTATATTAGTTATCTTTTTATTTTGTTAAAAATAAACTGTTATATAAATATAGTGACTGGCACGCAGTTTAAGTCGTTATTAGACGCACTATAAGATTCCTTGTGAAATCTTAATTATCAGGTGATACTATACAGCACTATTGTTTATACGCGACTAAAATCGATTTGCCCTTGTTTACGTTCGCGTATCAAATGGTTAAATTAAACGATATATAATATAAATTCGACGATTAGATAAATTAGACGATATATTAGATAAATACAGAATATTTATTAAACCAGGTATTATATTAGTATATTATAATAATTAGACCAAATTATTCGACGCACTGTAGTGTTTCAATATTTACATGTATATCACGAGCTTATATGCAATACTTTTATATTTAAACACACGTGTAATGGATTTTTATTCAGGAAAATTTTTATGTACTTCCTATTTGCTTTAATATATTATTTTTTTTTAACGTATTGCAATACAATGTTAACTAATTGATACACTAACATAAACAAGTACAAACTGATTTCAGCCGCGTAAAAACAACAAAGCTGTGTATTATTAAAGCTGTGTATTATATATATATATATTAAATTACTTGATTTTTTCAAACAAAACAAAATATAGCTTAGATTTTGTCTAAGCTATGAGAATCGATTTTAATCAAATACATCTCTAATTAGAATAATAGGTTTCTTCTATTGCCTTGGACAGTTGCAGTAGCTATGACAACATTGATAGATGTGATGGTTTCTTTTTATCTCATTCGAGACGCTGTAAGTATTTTATTATACGCATTAATTATGTACATCAATACTATTATTTGAAATTACTAATTTATATCAACGACAAGCATTTTGTTTTCAGATCACAGAATCTTTTCTTGCCGTTGTTTTCGTCACTGATGTTCTAATTTGTGCTGTCAACGTAAGATTTTATTTTTATGCTTTTTTTTTAAATTAATCTTTTTGTTATACTGATAAAAATACTGAAATTTTTACTTTAATTTTATATTCAGTAAGTATTTAGTTTTTATTGAAAAGACTTCGACAGCGTTTAGCAATAAAAGGTATGTCTTCATAATATTAATATTTTTAGCTGATATCGAAGCCTTTAATCAAAATACATATGTTTCTGAAAAAAATGTAAGTATTTATTTCATATTATTGAAATGCTTTGTTGCTATTTTATACGACATCTTTAATAAAGAGGTAATAATTAAAGCTGGAACAATTTTCTAAAAATTAAGTTGTTTCCTTTAAAAGCGTAACTGCCATGTTGTTGTTGTTGTTGTTGACTGCCATTAAGGCAGAGGGGGTGCGATTGTTCTTGTATTCCAGTGACGCAATCTATGGCCAAGAATTCGACTTCTGCCACACCCATGCTCCGCACCCGTTTATAGAGCAGATCTATTCATTTATCGATTCATTCATCCACAGATCGTAATTTTGACCTGAACCAGAGAATGATCAATCTCAGTACCCCCAGAAATATAATTTGTTATGGAAGCATGCAATATTTTGTGACCCGACAGATTAAACGTGCACCAGTCACCATTTACTTCACGGGGAGTATTCGACCAGACTGATTTCGAAATCCCGTTCTCACGAGCGTGAGTCCAGCGGCGTAACTGCCACAAAATGTGAAAATGTCGTTAAAATGTTGCTATTAATAACTCATAATGAAGAGTCTCATGGAAAAAAATTTATCTATAGAATATATGAAATGAAGTATATACACAATTCCAAAACGTAACAGCGCAAACTGGAAAATGTAAATCAAAACGACAGCATAGTAATGTTCCGTCAGTACTTTCCACTTTTTTGAAATATTTTAGTACTGGTTGTCAGATAAAATATATATAACTATATTTATAAAACATACCATTTTGCTTCTATAAAATAGATGCCTCTTTGTCCAAGTTAATTTTCACTGTAATTTCTTGCTAAATGTGAAAAATATTTTTTTTCACTTTTTCTCAAACTGTCCCTTATTTTACTGTTCCTTGCTATAAATTAATCAAATAATATTATCCAGGTGAAATATTTAAGTTAAATATGTGAGCAAAAAATTCTGCAGAGAGGTAAAAATACTTTTCGTAGTTACTGTATCTCCTACTATATGTTCATTTTTTGATTTACATTTAATAATCTATCTAAGGGCTACTTAAAAAAAAATGCTTTTATGACTAACTACAGTGAGAACAAAATTATGATAGAAACTACCAGAATCGAACAAAATCTTCTTGTGTTTCTGGCTCTATGAAACTTGGTACTTTTTTACCGAAGTGCTTTGGTAATGATTTTGGCAAAGTTAAGAATTAAATATGGTTTTATTATTTGTGACAAAATTTTATCTTAATAACTTTGTATGGCATAAAAACCATTTATTTAGTTATGTATTTTTTACTAATTTTATGATAAAAAGAATTATAATTACTAAAATTAGGATTTCCTATTAATGTTTGCCATACTGACGGGAAAATGATCATATGAATGGTTTACAGTATATTTTTATTTTTATGTACAGAATTGTAGTTACTTAAATTATTACTATACAGTACGGTAATTTAACCCATTTTTGTTCTCCTTGTAGGTATAGACAAAATACAATTTTTTTAAAATTTTATCAGTTTTGTCACTTTCAGGAGCATTTTCAAAAATTCCTTTCGCATAAATTAATATAAAAATTGATAGCTTAAAATAATTGGTAAAATTTTGCTTTTCATTTTCGAATTTCTCACCATTTTCTTTATAACCAGAAATAAAAATAAATTATAAAATTTTTTTATTCATAACGTACCATAAAATTCTTCTTTTAAATAACTATGAGCTGAATGTAAAGACCATGGTATTTTTTATTTTGACTTAAAAAATTTTTTAAAAGCTCAAAACTGACAGAATATCAATAAGGCATTTTGTATTCATACCCAGCAAATTTTATTTCTCTTAAGAATTAAATTACCATTTTCTTTTCGAAAAAAAATATTGACCTCTTCTGGAATTGATTTTAATGCGCGAAGGAATAATTTTAAAAAACACTATACTCAAATAGGACATATATTGCTTTATATAAGCTTAACTGCATTTTTCTTTAAAAAAAAAAAAAGCCAAATAATTCTGGAGTTGAACATATAGTTGTATTAACCTTATCAAGATCAACCTTATCAAGCCGAAGTATAGTTTAAAAAAAAACTGTTATAAACTTAGAGGATATATTAAGGTACAGATTGTTCAGGCTCTGAAAACTTGTTAAAAGATAAAATTGTAGGGGAAGTTATCTTTTTGGCGAAAATTTTCTATTTGGTGGTGTCATTGTACAGGAATAATTGTTAGAGTACCTGAAGGTATTCCCTCTATTTTCATTTTGAATGCTTTCCCAATTTTATTAGGGATTGAAAAATATTAGTTTTCGAATAAACTACTTTTAATTACTTAGTCATAAAACCGAATATTATTAAATGAATATGATTTTACCAAATAATGAAATAAAAATAATAATTTTTTGAATAGAAGATACACTTAAAAGTATGTAAAATATAAAGAAAAAATTAATAATGTTTAGAGAAATAGTTTAGAGTTTTATAAAAGAACCGTTTACTTTTTTAGAAAATGTTTGCTTTTTATTATTATGTGAAAGAATTATTAATCGATGTTCAGTTCAATGGATTAACTTGTTTGGGAACTAAAGATGCACAATTCTGAACACATTGTCATCATCATGACTATTGGTCACGAAATTGTGGAAGCTAACCTCCGTGACTCACTGGACAGCAACTGGCTACTGTGGGAATGCTTTATTTTTATCATTTATTATAAATCTATATTTTATTGCAATTTTTCCCAAAATCATTACCTCAGTGTAGATTTAAATATTTGTCGACGAATTAAATAATTCACCTTCTACTTTTCTACTTTTATCACTTATCACAAATCCATGATTTGTTGCAAATTTTCCTAAAATCGTTACCTCAGTGTAGATTTAAATATTTTTCTTAAATTAATTAAATAATTCACCTTCTACTTTTCAACTTTTATCACTTATTATAAATCAATAGTTAATTTCAAATTTTCCAAAAATCATTACCTCAGTGTAGATTTAAATATTTTTTGAAATAATTTACCTTCTACTTTTCAACTTTAATTATTTAGTATAAATCCATGGTTTATGGCAAATTTTCCAAAAATCATTACCTCAGTGTAGATTTAAATATTTGTTAACGTAATTAAATAATTCACCTTCTACTTTTCTACTTTTATCCCTTATTATAAATCCATGGTTTATTTAAAATTTTCCCAAAATCATAACCTCAGTGTAGATTTAAATATTTTTGACGTAATTAAATAATTCACCTTCTACTTTTATCACTTATATAAATCCATATTTTATTGCAAATTTTCCCAAAACCATTACCTCAGAGTAGATTTAAATATTTCTTGACGTAATTAAATAATTCACCTTCCATTCTTAACAAAAGTTGCTGGTTGTACTACGTTATCTTTTGAAATATTTAGCGGACAATCTTATTTATTTATTTTTATTATTAGGTATATGCTCTTCTTTGTGTTCTGTCTCAGTACCAAGAATACAAACTTGGATTGGGAAGGAACAATGCTGCACAAGTGAGTAATCTCACAATATTCTCTTACATCTTACCTATCACAATTTATTATTTGAAAGTTAGACTGAAATCTAGAATCACCTTATATAGCTAACTTTTAGCAAACTTTAATATAGCAAACTTTTCTGTAAAGGTCAGTGAGGTTAAATGTTAAGAGACACGATATTGAAAGGTGATTACTATAAATGCCTTTTAAATTCAAGCCGGTGGCTGAGTGGTAGCCCTTCGTGCTCCCGTGCCACAGGTCCTGGGTTCGATCCTCGGGCCGGGCAAGGTTGACACAGCCTTTCATCCCTTCAGCGGGTCGATAAATGAGTACCAAGCATGCTTGGGAACTAAACACTGCGGGTTCCGTCTTCGGCTGACCATCTAACCGGCACATCTGCTCCTGCGCCCAAGAGCCAAAGATAAAGAATACTGAGATGGGCACAGTAGGCCTTGTCCCTCTATGGACTGTCGCGCCACTGACTTTAGTTTTAATTTCAAGCGGTTTTGGATATTTTTAATTCTCGTGTCCGCTATGATTGACTGCGATAACCGTTCTTCATATTTTATAATCGTTATATACTTTATAAAAGCTTAATAATATTATATATATATATATGTGTGTGTGTGTGTGCGTGTGTGTGTGAGAGAGAGAGAAAGAGAGACCGTAATTGGTGGTTGTTAATCACATAGTCGCTTTGGTAATTCTCCGAATACTAGATCTAGCTATGCGCCACAGCCCGTTATGCATTTTCCAGGTCGTTATGCCCTACATCAATGTTTTTTTAAGTTCAAGTGCCACTGCCCAGTATACATTTAACCGATTCTCCGAACACAGATGTTTCTCCTAATCTCTTCTCATCAGATATTAAAATATCAAATAGATATAATAATATCAACGAATAAATTAATATCAAAATCGGATATAACAAATATTTCGAACATTCACCAAAGCGACTATGTAATTGTTCCATTTTCGGCTAATAATTCCATTTAAAATTAATCGCGAACTACGTACGGATTGCTAACACATCGCCATTTGGCATCATTAGAACATTTCAATTTTCTAGATTCAGTTCAAGCCACGTCCAAACAAATTTCTTCGAATTTTATTAGTTTCTTTAATGTTTCATTTTCATATACATTTCACTCATTTTGCCAAGTGTTTATTTCCTTCAAAAAAAAATGAAGCGGAAGGCTAATTTTTTAAATTTTTATAAATTTGAACTAAAATAAAATGCGATATTGTTTCTCAATTATATTGTAGTTATTGCTTAATCTCGTCTTTTTCTTAACATCACGAAGCCTAATACGATAACCAGTGGTGCCTAACCAGTGGTTTTGCTTTAATTGAAAACGAAAATGCTTCGCTAATGTTATACATTAATGGAGATTTATCCTGAACTTGCTCAATGCTCATAGAGAAATCAACTTACGATGAATCCTCTTCGATTTACTGTTTTGTGAAAATATCGTAGGAATTAAATAGAATTTGTTTTACTTCACCATAAAATGATCGACAATTTATACGGTGGAAAGAAACTAGTGCGAGGATTACAGTTTGTGTTTTGAATCGATTAAGTGATTTATGCAAAACATGAAGTGAACGTATTCTCTCCCCACCTCTTATCTTGGGATTTTTCAAAGAGATAATTTATTTGGGAAATGCGTGTCGATTTAGGAACGGTCTTCAATGTGTTTTAGATTGTGATTGACGATTCTTTTTTGCTTGAACATGACTGATGATATTTTTATATCATTATTGGTTTATTCTATCATTGAATTTGATTTTACTTTGCTGTTTTTGATTTTAAAAATATTTCAAGAGGATAATTGTTCTTTTTCCTCACTTTTTGTCACTGCGTAGCACTTAAGGAGTGTAAATGATCAGACGGGATAATAATAAGATAATTTGACGTAAAAATATTTCAATTCAGTCTACATGTGAGACAATATTTTATTCATTTAAGATTTTTTTTTTTTTTTTTTTTTGCTTAAACATGAGTAATGATTTTTCTGGTTATTTTTTTATATCATTATTGATTTATTCTATTTTTAATTTGATTTTATTTTGCTAATCTTGATTTAACAAATCTTTCAAGATGATAAATATGCTTTTTTATATTTCCCTTGAATATTTTTCGCTAAGGTCCAATTACAGATTTGAATAATGATATAACTTGTCATTTGGTACACACCACTTAGTAATTTTTGAAAAATTGGTCATATATTTATATAAGGAAGTGTGATTCCAATTTAATATTTAAAATTTAGATTTAGATTTATGATTAAATTGAGGATATTAATAAATGATCTGAAAGGTAGACTTTATTTTTCAAAACAAAACTGATAGGAGTTGTCTTAAAATATTTCATAGAATTAGAAATTTGATCTAAATTAAATAACAGAGAAGATATTCGTAAGAATTTCAGAGAATTTTTTAAAAAGGAAAGTGGTGAAGTTTTTTAGTAAATTTACATAATTTAAGACTTTTGCCAACAGAAACTCTTTTTAAAATTTATCACGTGGTTGGAAAATTAAGTGAAGAAAACTTACCTTAATATTGTAGACAATAATGCTTTCAATGATATAATCTTGTTAAAACGGTATTGTCAAAAAACAAACTTGTCTAAAATACTTGAAGCTCTAATCACTAATTATGGTGAAGCTGTTAAAAAGTTCTAACTTTTTCAAAAAGTTGAAACTTCAACTGGTATTTTGAATTTGAATAAACAATCAATAAATAGGTTAGAACTTTCCCTTGAGATAAGTACGTTGAAAAAAGAATTGTCTTTTACAAAGAACAAAAATTCATTCAAGGAAAAATCTTACTCCGATTCCGGATTTTCTAAACATCACCATCATAGAAATTTTCAAACCAGCGGACATTTTCACAATAATAACAAATATGATAATCGATGCAAAAGTAATAACAGTTACAGATATGGACTTAACAATAATAATAGACAAAAATAATGTGCTTTTTGTTTAAAATGTAATCATTTAAAAAAAAAAGAATGTTTTATCAAGCATATTTCTATATGATCAAGTACATGTACTAAATCCTATTGAAGATAATACATATTAGGCTTATGAACCAGAATTTAATAACAATTTTATTCAAACATTCCCATCTTTTCATAAGTTTAAAAATATTAAAATTTTGTTGTTAGTACACACTATACCGAATTTAATTGCTACATTTTTATTGAAAATTTTTCTGATTCAAGTGTGCGTCTGAATAAAGGTCAGAATGTTGGTAAATTTGTTTCAACCTTCTTGGATTCAAAATAAAGATTCAACTGATGTAGAAGTTTCTGAACAGGTGAATTAAATTCAAGTATCTCAGGAAATTTTAAATAAGAGTAAAAACGAACTTAAACCTGAATAATTTTCTCTATATCGTCTTGAAACTTCAGAACAAAATATTATTCGCTAAATATTATTGGAAAATTATGCACATTTCTTAAATCTTTAAGTACTTAAGGACAAACAGATAAAATTATGCCTAATGTATCTTTAAGTCATAATTATTCAATCAAAACATTTCCTTTCCCAATACCCCAGTTATTAAGTGAAGTGAAAGTGAATTTAAAAGACCGTTATATGAAATGAAAACAGCTTATGTAATTGAAAATCTAATACTGAATAATCTTGTCCACTTGTTTTGGTTTAAAAGAAGGGTAACATTGCAGATAGTAAGGCAAAACATAGGCTTGCATTGAACCTTAGATTACTCAATACAGTTATTAAATCATCTGCTTACCCGCCTCCGAAGATCCCTACAATCTGTACCCTTTCTAACTATAAATATTTTATCTCACGAGACTTACTTAGAACAGATTTGCAAATCAATTAGCCTACTTAGAGATCTTCAGCTTATAATTGCATTTACCACTCTTTTTGTCTCATTTAAAACTAAACGACTAGTC